>JAXIVJ010001580.1:0-133294 GCA_036785665.1 Chirona hameri
GAAATATTGCAAGATCAGGGCGTGGTTTACGTGAGGGATGCATCATTGAATCCACATTAATTTCTATCTTCCTTTGCTATTAATAGCCGAACCGGAGCGTGGATATAGATCACCTATGACAAGCTAAGGCGGACCAAGTGCGTGCGACAAATGCCGCTGGGGCAGTTTGCTTATCCACGCTCTAGGTGGCGCTGCGGTAGCGTCGCATCACGTGATGTCGGGCGGCAGACAGGTTCAGCGCGGTCACAGGCGCAGACAGACACGGACGGACACGGGCCACAGATGCAGATTCAAACACAGACACACAGATGCCAGGAAGCCAGTGACAGCAGCCTCAGGAGGCGGTTGACCAGAAACTAGTTTGATTCAAGTGCATTTGGGCAGGGACCTCGTGAGAGCCTCTTATCCCAACACGTGGTGTCGCGACTGGTGTCTTAGCTTTAAATTGTGTTAAATTCAATTCTCCTGCACAGATTCAAGTCAAGTATGAGCTAATCAATCCTGGTGAGTTAAGGAAATTAGCTGGGTGAATACCTCAAATCCCTTTGGGAGGTTAACCCATAAGCAGTACTGGTGACTCAGATCCAGTGCAGTGACTAGTGTATGCCGACAATTATAATCTATTCAGATATTAACAACATACGAGTGAGGGCTCGCGAAGCAAGAGGAAGCTGAATGGCAGTGAGCAGAACAAATAAATTACCAGCCCTCCTCAGCCACTTTACCCCAATCACGACACAGTTGAGGGCCCATCATATTTGGGATAGAACATCATTAGATAAACGAATGACGGCAGAGGAGAATTCAGAGATCATTTGATTCATCTCCGAGCAACCCTCTGGGAAGAATATGGAAATTAGGGTGAACAGAAGGGATTCTCTTTAAGGGGAGGGTGATTGCTCCTCTTAGCAGAATCATAGCAGTACCGTTTATCAGTAATGGATAGTGGCAACAGGTCATCCCTCCGTCTCAGGTCGAGAGTGACATCTGGTATGAGGCGGGTATTAGAAGCATCTCTGTCCATATCTCGGCCTGAAACAAACATAAGAAAAGAAGAAAGGTGTCAAAACGAATATTACATCAAAGCGACCATAAATCCAAGGGTCTAATCATTACGAAAAATGTTAATCCACATCCATTTAAATGATAATAGAAGAAAAAAAATGAGGAGCGATATCATCCAGCAACACATGTATTCTTCGCACGCTGCCTAAATATCTTTAACAGGACCCCTACTTCGGCTACAAAAAGCCTGCTCAATGGATTAAGAGACAATCAAGTGATGAACATGTCAGAAAAATAGATAGACTAAAATATATATCATATTCATTCAGTCTGAATATAATGGCCGGGGCTTACAAACCATCTAATCGCGTGGAATGCCTTCAGTGGAACACAGATAAGATATCAAAATGGAATCCTTGAGCCGGCTTTACCAGGTTCAAGTATACTCCGGGGAATACTGCCGGAGTGTGACGTCAGTGAACCCAGCCAATCGCGGCGCACCTAGCGGCTCGCACAAGACCACACATTGGCTAGCCGTGATTGAACACCAGGAGACAGCACTACATGATGTCACCAGACCGAGCAACCACTATGCGAGTTAACGTTACTAAATGCATGAGAGGCTTCTAGAGAAATTGGTATCTAGACGTGATTGCACGCAGGGTGATGGCCCTACATGACGTCATCAGACCGGGCAACCACTATGCGAGTTAACGTTACTAAATGCATGAGAGGCTTCTAGAGAAATTGGTATCTAGACGTGATTGCACGCAGGGTGATGGCCCTACATGACGTCATCAGACCGAGCAACCCACTATGCCAGTTATCGTGTCTACATGCGTGAGAAAGGTTTCTAGAGAGAATGAGGGAATTTGGCGGAAAAGATCCCCGTTAAAGCGAGTCATAATTGCGATTCCGAATGATAAATCCTTGGGGAATATATCAAAATCTCTTACCTGCACGGAGACGAGACGAAGTCCATCGGCATTCGAGCAGGCCTAATGAAGAGGCATGAAATCTACCCGTAAGAGGTTGAGTCATCTACGCGCGTGCGCTCTGGCTTATTGATGGCAAGGTCAGTCCCGTCATCGTCGAACTTACCGAGGGAATTGTGAGGGATCGAGAGGTGATAACGTTGAAGATAACAACTATCCTAGCCGGGACGAGGCAGATATGAGCCGCGCCCCTGTGCGTGATTATACTCCGTTGACAACGATCTTTTCGCTGATGGACTTATGGGTTTGTCAAACGAGGGAGGTATGTGGTGATATGGATTCGAGCGCCCGGAATGAGAACAAAAGAGTTTTTTTTTTCTAAAAGGAGCGGCTATCGCGTCATAACCAATATCTGGATATTGACGCTGTAAGACGCCTGGGGCTAGCGAGCGGGTGCGTCGGGCGATGCAATGCCGCTGAGGTGCGTTGGGTGAGGGATGGTGCCGCCGGAGTGATGTGGTTTGGGCGAGCGCCCAAGAGAAGAAGATCTATGTCCATCGAGGGGAATCTGTGATGTACGCCGAACGATCAGGCCATGGGGCTTTGTATCGCAACGTGCAGCTCTTGTTCTCCCGACTTTCGGACGAAATTATAGGTTTTATGTCCATCAAGGAGCTACCCAGGTGGTGCCGGCCAACCGGGTGGCGCTAACTCTAACAAGATCGCGACGTGCGGAGATGTTAGGATCAGTGGCGGCGCGGTGAGGGGTGATTGCCTCCGTGCGACTGAATAAGTCCATCGCGCTCGACCAGGCGATTGCAATAAGTGGACACGCGCAAGCGGCCGCAATTTAGCCAAGTATCTCTGAGCCGCGCGACCTCGGAGTTTTATTAGGCGGTGGTGCAAGTCGAGAGGAGGTGTGATTAGGGGGGGGGGGGGGGGGGCAGGCAGGGCCGAGAGCGGGTGAGCTGAGCAAAGTTAAGTCCATCGAGGAGGGCTTGCGAGGTATGCCGGTGGACAGATCTTACGTTGGTTGTGCCGCAATATGCCACACTTGTCTTCCCGACCCTCGGATACAAATGGGTAGGTCTTATGTCCATCATGGAATTCCCCAGGCCGTACCGGGCGACCGGGGAATGCTGTCGTGGAGGTACCATGACGTGCGGAAGGATTAGGGTCAGTGGCGACGTGGCGAGGGGTAAAGGCCGCCGCGTGACTGAACAGGTCCATCGCGCTGGCTTAGGTGATTGCAATAAGTCGGCAGCGAATGCAGCCGCAACTTAGCCAAGTAGCTCTGAGCCGTGCGACCGCGGAATCTTAGTAGGCTGTTGGAACGGTTGAGCAGTGATTAGGTGGCGCAGTAAGACGAAATATTCCGATATAACAAGGGAAAGGGATTATAATTGTAGGAACGTTAAGCTTGGAAAGGTAATGAGGAGAGGAAATAGTATTTGTGGGGATGTAAAGATCAGAGAGAATTTAAAGGGAATTTTAGATGTTGGGGGGATTACGGGAGACGACGTGGGGAAGGGACCCCATGACGGATCATCTATCGATGGATACTCCGGTAGTCTATATCGTGGGAGACCCTATCCTAATGACCACCACAAACCGAACTCCAAGAATCATCATGACATACCTTTATCCGAGCAGCGAGAGACCTATATGTTGACTAACGACTGGCCAGCCTCATCACAAATTAATTATGTGCGAGGTTGGATGAAGCGCGTTGCAATGTTAGAAATTCACAAATGTTCGCGGGATTACAAGAAAGTGATAGTTCGGAAGCGACAAGAAATAGCGGATCGCCAATACCACAGATCAATTCGCCGGTTCAAGAAAACCCCGCATGATTTTTTTAAAAAATGTTGCAGAATGTTGCAAGACGCTGTAATTGTTGCATATGAAGTCGTAAAGCCCTAATTCCACCACCATTGAGATCAGCGGCCCAAAATCAGTCCGAAGGAAAATAAGAAGAAAGGTGAACATTTTTATGTTTGAATGATTTTTTAATGCAATGTTGCAAAGCCAGACTGCACGCTACACTGTTATGATCTTCAGAGAGCTGGAAGCTGCTGCCAAACAGTGTGCAAGATGGTCAGCAAAGTCCCTCAGACCGCGTCCGTCTCCGGCTCTGATGATGGGCCACTCCCTGATTTTGTTGCGATAGGCGCTGGCGATGATGAAGTCGTTTCCGTAACGATCTACCAGCTTCTCCTTCGCCAGCTTGTAGCTGTCCTCTGTTCTGAGATGGAGCAGGCCGCTGATAGCTCTTCTGGCTTCACCACCAGTGTATTTGGCCAGGAAGCCGAGACGCTGAATTGGAGACTCTGTCTTACTTTCGATGTGGGTCTCGAAGGAGCTAAGCCATGGGTTAAACCGAGCGACATCACCCTTGGACACTTCAGGTTCTAGAGTGGGGAGATCAGCTGCCTTCTTCTAGTCCATCAAAACTTCATCATCTGTGTCACTGGGTCCTCTCCGCTTGTCTGTTTGCCTCCGACAGCTCCCCATCTTGGTCTGGCTCTGGATGTGTGACATCATCGATGACGGCTTCTACCATTGACAGCTCACCTTCGACTTCAGCAGAACACAGGACCTTAATCCTCCCTCACTCATCCTTTGGTCCATTTCTTGGTCCAACATTTCTTGTTCTTGGGCCATCTTCTTATCCAGCTCTTCTCTTTTCCTTTGTAGCTCCGACTGCCTGCCGACCATGGACGCTTTGACATCCTTCTCTGCCTTCAACTTCAATTCTTCAACCTTCATCAGGAACAGTTTATCTGGAACCGCCTGGGAGGTGTTGCTGCCGAACCGCCTGGGAGGTGATCCACACTCAGAGTTGCTCCTGTCCTTCCGATGAGTGGAGTGATTCGACAAGAAGTCTTCAATCTGAGCCTTCCATGAGTTGTACTTTGTGAGTTGACTCACATGCTCCACCCCCAAAGCGTCCTTCTCCTCCTCTGCCAGCAGGGAGCAGATACTGCGTCTGGATGAACTCGATGTAGCGATGCTTCCAGACATCAATCTATGTTTGGACGTAAGACCTGGCCCCTCGTGGTATGGCCTCCAGGATTGCACTCCCAGTAGCTGTCAATTGTGTGCCATGTCTCTCATACAACTTCCTCTTTGCCTCTGCCTGGTACTGTGCTCCTTTATCAGTGGGCCGCAGAGGCCTTCCCTTACTGAACTTAGGAAGATCCATTATAGCTCAGTTAGAATCAGGAATGAGCGACAGCGTATTCAAGGAATGAGGAAGAGCCCAAGTTAATGTTCTAACTACTACTGTGGTCAATATCCAAACAAAGAGAAGTCAGGACACACTATCAGATATGTCAAGTTAGCGTTAGTTCAGTTTTGGGTAATGTCAGTTTCTACTACCAAATGCTGACTAATGATAACACAACACCTTGCAAAATAAATACAAAATGAAAACAAAAGACAGCACTATTTAGACATCTACTTTGAATGAAAACTCAGTAATGTTGCCCAGCACTACTGTTTTCGGACTGAGACTAACTCAAAGAAACACAGTGACAGGTTTTCCCCAAATCTTTCTCTGTTTCTACCAAACTAGGGGCAGACCAAACTTGTACCTCCATTTCAAATTGACACTTAAATAAAACCACCCAAGAACATATCAGAACACTAAGGTTAAAACCACATTCAACATAATCATGTAACACAATCTACATCAAACTGCCTTATACTGCCAGCAGTCCCTGAATTAATTACTACTACTTCAGGTGTCCATAATAATTACTGTTACAGCTACTGTTACTACTGCTAAGTCACCCTTCTTGCGCCTGTGCTGTATATTTTCCGTAATTCTGAAATATTTTTCAATACACCAGAAAAAACGCTAAATCATCCACAAAATCATTATCAAAATAATATCAATATACCACCTTTCTTCACACTTATATCACTTTCATCTTACATTATTGCGGAACACCCGCAGTGGCCGCCAAGAGCCGTTCAAAGATAGACATGATCAAGGCTATGTAAACCGACATGATGCAGGGTGATAGAGGACGGGTGGAACGGATTTTAGTATGATTTATTTATAATAATACTAGGAAAGTACTAGATTCACTACTATACACTAGTTTGTTTAGTTCCATCTAAATATGTGGTAGCTTTACCGAGGAGCGAGAGCCGCGCAGGTATTACGAAAGCTCTTAGAGTAAACGAAATAATCGAAATGCATTGTAGATTATTCATATTTGTCGCCAGCTTCTGTTGACTAGGTACGTAAGGCGCTGTAAAGTTTTTAACTGTTAAGTTGTCGGGTAGAGCTTGATCTCTTCCATTTTCAATTCACGGTTTTTACCCGGCTATGCCCTACTGTGTTGTGCCTGGCTGTACCAATAGTTCGGAGAAGGGTAATTCAAATCATTTGGGGACTGGCTAGTGGCTGCCACCGTCTACCTCGTGATCCCAAAGTGGCCGATCTTTGGTGGCCATTAATTCGACGAGATGCAGCAAGGGAAGAGGTTAAAGACCCTAGGAATTGCTCTGAACATTTTTTGGAATCCTGCTTCAAAGAGCTTCACAGATTTGTCGCTGAAAGGACATATTCTAATGCATGTGCACAAAGGCCAAACAAATTATCATACAGCAAAGTGATTGTGATAGCCATGGCAGTGTTTGCTGCTTTCAACCCGGAACAAGTGCTCTGCTTTGTTTACAAGCCCGCCTTCAGCTGTGCCACTGCTGCATGTGCCAATTTCTGTGCCTGCTGACAAAACACTTGTACTGCACCTACTTTGTTGCGGCAGCAGAGCTGGCACTTGTTAGCAGGAGTATGATGTCACCTGGTATGATATGGTAATGCGTCTGGCATCATTAATCTTCCAGCGAATCAGGCTCTCTAACTTCGGCTGACAACAGCACAGCAGCCAATTCGGAACGGCTATGGTAATTGTTGCTCTCTATTGCCTTCATATGGTAAAGATTAATGTTATGCTTTATAATCTACATTTAGATGTGGTTGACATGCCTGCATCCATGGCTTAGAAAATCTGGGGTTTCATTGAGGTATATTTGCCTTGCCCTATCTGGTGCTTACATTCTTGTGTAACTTGTGTTTAAATTATTTAGCTGTTAAGTGTTAAATCTGACATAACACATAGCAGGTAACATTATGTTCTGTTATATGACTAATGATGATCTTCTTTGCACTGTGTCTGTTGTTCAAGTGTGAATTCATGACCTTGCCATCTCAAATTTCACTAGGGATAATCTAAATTTTTTCATCACAACTTAACATGCAGCAGTTATATTGTATGTGTCACATATTTAACCTTTTGGTTATGTATACCTGTTATGAATAATTTGGGTTCTGGGTTACCCAGTAATATACTCTGTCTATGCGCACATGATTCATACAAAATTATTATACTGCAGGATTCAAGGATGGTGCTCGTGTAGTGAAGGAGAAGAGCCAGCAGCCGGTCAGGTGCCACCCAATCTGTTGGACATCAAGAAACTGATGCACAACAGTTCAGGTATGGCAATTTGAATAGTTACCTACTGTTAAAAGACTGGGCTGTCTATGGTGACATCCCCATATGACTATCTATCTTTTCCCTATAATATTACACATCATTTGATATATAATGTTATGTTTAGTAATTATAGAGGTGATCACCATATAGCCATATTAAATATATTTAACAAGTATATTCAATATATTTATTTTGATAGAAAACTTCAACCATTTCATGAATTTCGTTTTTGATAGCAAACTTCAATAATTTCATGAATTTCATTGAAAACCGGAGATATGCTGTAAAATCGTGACGGTTCGAAAATGACGAATTAAAATAAAAAAATTAATAATAAACGAACAACACAATATTATTATTATAGACGCACCTGTACTTTATGATGCATGAATGATGTTTTGCAATATGATGCACAGGGAAATGGATGTATTTATATTTAAACATATGAAAATATTCGGGACAAAAAAACATAATTGGAGTAAGTGAACATTATTGTATGTCTCCACTCTCCACCTAAATAAGCGGAATGACTGGGCATATCTATTTACCCTCATTAGGTTGCATATCGTCACCAACCTTTGCTTTAGCTATGCGTGCTCTAAGACATAGATAACCTTGAAGAAAACTTAATTTCATGGTGAGGACGATTTAAACGAAAATAAAAAGGAATCGCTTGAAATGACCCATTGATGCCGATTCCATCGTTTTCTATAAAAAAATGATTGATTCCACCTGATTCCTATTACACTCAGATGTCAACGGAATCGAGTCCGAATCCAGTACAAACGGAATCGATTCCGGAATCGGATTCAATTCCACCGGAATGACGCACAAGCCTAGCCTGTGATGCAGAATGGTTATTGATTTGACTGACTGAATCGATTTGAATCGTTGAATCAAAATTCCTTGAATAAAACCAAATTGATTCACCACTAGATCTTTTTATTCATGAATCGTGATTGAATCAAACCCCGCATGGAATCAAGGCTGATTGAATCAAAAGATTTAAAAACTCTTAACGATTCAAGTGCACATGGTAAATTGTGCAAATACAATGTAGTCCCAGCGGCTACATTCATTTATACTGAAATATGATTGCTGTAAAAATGTTTTAATGATCATTTATGTGTATGTTTCCATTTGTATTGCTTTGACGTAAATACAACATACATTTAATGTTGAATCAAGCGTGAATCGATTAAAATATGTTTTTGATTCTTTGAATCGGAAAGAAGCAATTATCAAATGTGTATCCATGAATCGAGCAGTGATTGAATCATTCAGGTTCCAAAGTGAATCATGGTTGAATCGTTCCAAAAAAGGTTGAATCAATATTCAATAACCAGTCTGCAGTGTGATGACCTCAATATTGGCGTGACCTAAAAGTGACCAATAATTTCTATATAACTTGTCACAAGTTCCTTCTGTGCTCCACTGAGCGTCTGCTGCCATCCATTCACATTTCTATTGGTGTCTAATTATTATTTTTTATAGGTCACCGGCATGGTCCGTGTCTCCAACTCCTGAGCGCCTCGACTGCCAGCGTCTTGCAGCGGCACATCGCGGACAAAGAAGAGGAGGCGAGGTTTCTTCGTGTCGTGGACGAAGCGACGGATGTCCTCAACGCCAGCTACCCAGGCGACACAAAAGATCTGCGGAGACGGAGGGGCTACCGTGGCAGCGATGAACAAGAGAGGGCTATCTCCGCCGCTGTGACGGAGGCCACGCTGATGCGTGTCGGTACCGCACGGTGCATGTACCCGTCCCAGAGAGGGGTGGTCATCAGCATCCGGTCGGTGCGTGGCCTGTTCAAGGACTTCCAGGCAGAATGCGGCGATGTGTTCGTCCTGACTCGCCGGCTCACGCAGGACAGGCTGGAAGGGTTGTTCGGCATGGTGAGAGGCCCGGAAGGCTCCAACCAGAACCCCACACCGGCTGAAGCGAGGGCAAGGATTCGCCTGCTTACCCTCCTGTTCGTCATGCAGCGAGGCGTAAGTCCCGTCTGCAGAGACGGTGATCATGCGGCAGAGCCGGAGACTGGTGATCTGGAGGAGCAGCTGGATCAGGTGCTGGAGGTGGAGGCAACCGGCACCTCCGAACTGACGGCAGACCTGCTGGAGTTCACCGGACCGGTGGAGGAGGTGACGACAGCGAAAACAGACGGCGATAACGGGGAGGACATGGACGACCTGAGGGATGTGGCTGACCTGCTTCACCAGGCGGAGGCGTCCCAGTCAGCAGCATGCCGCCCTGCTGCGTCGTCGGCCGCGCGGGACACGGTCACCGGTGTGTCCGCGACAGAGAGCGCCATGGCCTACGTCGCCGGCTACATCGCGAGGAAGAGGCCCGTCGACCGCCCCCTCTGTGTACCATCCGCCTCGGCCGAGTCGGTGCCTCTACAGGCCATGTGGACCAGGGTCGTCAGTATCGGCGGCCTGACGCGTCCCACGCGTCCATTCCAAGATTCGCGCCTCCTTCGCCCGCGTCCGGACATTTATCAGGATGGGCAACATCAACAGGGCCCGACGCGCCGAGTCTCGGGCACGGTGAGGAGCGAGGAAGTGCTGGCACCACGCACAGTGAAAACTAGTGTATAGGCTGTAGTGAATAGACTGGACAATTGTGCTCATTCACTCATGTCATGTTTTTCTCTTGTTTTGTTCATGTCGTTTTGTTGTCAACTTCTCAGGCACTGGCAGAATCGAGAGGGCTGTTTTATTTTGTACCGTAAGTCTGCTGAGGTCTGAGGTACATGTTACTTCCGTTGTTCTGGTGTGTGTATAAGAGGATACTGTGTGATTCGAAATCTGTTGCTAGATTTAACCCAAAGATATGGCATCCGAGATATTCAGTTGCATATTGCCGTGAGATCTGATGGGATCCTAGATCCACCACTGATTGTATGTTGTGGTATGCTTATCACGGTATCATGTGTAATCCGATATCTGTCGCTTAATTTCACCCGGAGATCCACTGGTATTTAAAATCCATTGTTGCATTTGTTGTGAGGGCTGCTTGGATATCCGTCATTGCTTGGATATCCGTCATTTAGTTGTGTGAAGGGATCTTCTTGAATCGGGCTTCAGTTTCTGGTAATCCATGTAGGAACAAGTTATCTCGTACGTGCGTCATCTTGTCTTTTGCATCAATTGTGCCACTGTAGCTCCTACAATGCTGTTGTATTATTGCTGCTACAGTGCTTTCAATAATGATTTATTGGAGTAACTTTTCTTTCAATGGCTTGGTTGTCAGTTTTCGTAAAAAACAGGATGTGAAGTCGGAGAAACGAAGAAAAAGCTCGAAAGTATCGGGAAAACCAGTTGTCAGTTAAATGTTTTTTAACAATCTTCGAACGAGTATGATATGTAATCAATGTGTATGTTTTACTTTACTTACGTTTTAATAAGTCTATCAATCAGTGTAAAAGCTGGAAAGAGGTATTTCACAAATATATTCTTATTGTATTCACTCATACACGCTACTACTTAGTACTCACAGCTTGTCACACTAGCAGGTCGCGATATGAAATGACAAACGAGAAGGATAAATACGACAATTACCTATTAACAAGTTATCATCGCGGAATTACTAAATATCAAGCCGGAGAAGATGGTTCAAATCAAGTTAATTTCGACAAAACATTTTAAACAGTTTATTTTGTCGATAAAAACATAGTTATCAACCATCAAAAATAATATAACATCATTCCTGCGCTAAATCACCCTTACCCGAGCGGGATTCGAACCCACCACCCTCGCATCCGTAGTCCAATGCGCTACCGACTGAGCTATTACCGCCGGCGCACCGGCGCCGCCAGAAACTGGCCAGACCGGCACGGAGTGCAGTCAAATCTTTACCCCTCACGCCCTAAGAATTCGGCTGGGTTAGGTGAAAAATGGTAGAGGAATCGTCGCGAGATATTTGAACGTTCTTTCTTTGAAGTCACGCCCAAGAGCTATAGTGCTGCCAACTAACTTCGGAGGGGGCCGATAGAGGACATTCGAGGACATGATGTTCCCGTGGTTCAAAGCCGGAGGTCTGCCATGCAGCGACCGGATTAAGAACACCCGCGCCGCATTCACTTGTAGCAGGGTAGCGGCTGGCATAATGTATTCCCAATCCTGGCTTACGTGTGGCGCCACCTACGCCAGACTGCGTTCAGCGCCACTGCACCCGCGCGGCGGTAACACCCTTGCTGCTTTCAAACCATTTGCACTGTTACCAGTTGTTTGCTACAGTTCGGTACATATGTGTACATTTATTATTATAATATGCACTATTGAGCGCTGACTGCCACCGGTCATCGTGATTTACTATCTGAGGCTTATGTATATGAAAAAGCTACCTTCATTTCAATATTTTGCATCATACCGAGATGTGCAACCAGGAAAAGAAGTTACCTAAAAGAGGCTCCACTCACGGTCTGGTTCCAATATTACAATTTCGTTTTCCAGGACCTAAATCAAAATTTCACGCCGCTTCGCGGCGTCACATCGGTAGTCATCGTCTAGGTTCGTCGTAACGCTGAATTGAATGAATATCATTTTTAGTTTCTTATCCTCTGCAAGGCCTACAGCCTATATTTCTGGGTTTATCAGGCAGACCCGTAAAAATTTCGCACCGCTTCGCGACGCTAACTAACACGTACCTACCTATAAGATGAAAATCCGCAGAAAAAGGCTGCAAAGGCTTAAATACACGTTTAAAAATGGGGCCACATTTTTTCGTCATTTTAGCCACCTCCCAATCAAAAGCCGACTCCCACCTGTTATCAGCTAAAATAAGTTTTCTCTCCTGTACCTACGTAGCAATACAAATTAGTAATGCGCTCAGTACAATGGCTACTGAGGGTCCTGGTGCAATCCAGCTCATCAAAAATTGAAGGGAAAAAATTGTTAAAAAGGGGGCCTCACAAAATAAAGTGGCCGAAGTCCGTAGAGTTTTTCATATCCAGGTTTTTTTTGGGGGGGGAGGGAGGGCCTCTTCTAGGGGCTTGCCCCCCCCCCCCCCATCTGAAGATCTGGCTGCGCCCCTGGGGGTGTCTAACGTTCGCGTTAGAAGAATGAGGAAACACTGTTTAATTACATCAAATGACATGATAGGTACTGGTACACTCAGGTACAGCGCAGCCTTGCGTAGGAGCTATGAACGCCAGTTTAGTGGACAAGTTGGCGTCAGGCGATATAATATAGTTTAATGGACGAGCGCCTGAAACAAAAACAAAATGTTATTGGACGAGCCGAAGGGGAAATCAATAAGAAATATTTCAGGCACGAGTCCATTAAATATTGTATCATACAACTATTCGCCCGATCCAATAATCCAATAATTCATGACCAAATATAGTATGAATATGATCCAATATCAAAAGTGCTATTGGATCTTGCAGAGTCCATTATCTCTTCCGGTGCTTTTCCCATTGGCATTACAATCCATAAGCACATGGATTTATTGGTAAAATCTGTGTAATACGTGCTGAGTAGGAAACGGTCTCCCAGTTGCATGAAAACACGTTTGCGAGGCACATTTTAGACTGAGATATAACTAAACACAGGCACATAGCCAGGGGGGGGGGGGGGGGCGGCGGGTGCGGCCACCCCTAACTAACCACCCCCCCCCCCCCCTGTAGGCCAGGAGGGCCCTTTTCGACGCATGCAGCGCGCCGAAAAGGGCCAACGAGACCACGCGAAGCGCGGGATCATGGGCTCTTTACCACGCGAAGCATGGTCTTTAGAGAGTTTAGAGCACTTCAGAGGCCCTTTTGGGCCACCAGGGCCCTCTCTGAAAGACCAGAGGGCCCCTTGGACGTTCAAAAGAGCCCTGTGCATGTTAGAGGGGCCCCTGGCCAGACCGGAAGGGCCCTGAGCGGGTCAGAGGGCCCCCTGAACACGTCGAATGGACCCCTAGCCAGCACAGAGGGGCCTCTGGGCAGGTCGAGGCCCCTGAGCATATTGGCAGGGCGACAAAGCGGCCAGCGCAGTCCCTTGCCAGGTCATAAGGGTCCCTGAGCAGGTTGGAGGGCCCCTGGACAGACCGGAGGGCCCCTGGTAAGTTAAAAGGGCCCCTGTGCAGGTCAGAGGGGCCCCTGACCAGCCAGAAAGGGCCCTAGGTGGGTCAGAAGTCCCCTGAACATGCAGAATGGGACCCTAGTAAGCACGGAGGGGCCCCAGGGCAGGTCGGAGGGGCCCTTGAGAATGTCGGCAGGGCGACAAAGCAGTCAGCGCAGTCCGACCAGAAGAGTCGCTGGGCAGATCGGAGGGGCTCCAGGGAAAATCAGAGGGGCCCCTGGCTAGACTGAAAGGGTCCCTGGGCCGGTCGGAGGGGCTTTTGAACATGCCGGATGAGTTCCTAGCCAGACTGGAGGGGCTCCTGGGCATGTAGGAGGGGCCCCTGAGCATGTCAGCAGGGCGACAAAGCAGCCAGTGCAGTCCCGGGCCAGGTCGGAAGGTCCTCTGAACAGGCCGAATGGGCCTCTTGACACACAAGAGGGGCTTCTTGGAAGGTCAGAGGAGTCCCTGGTACATATTATACAGTACAAACTGTATAATATGTACAACACAACAGTAAATACAACACAACACAACATACAATACAACAGTGCATATTATAATAATAACTTTATACATATGTACCGAACTGTAGCAAACAACTGGTAACAGTGCAAATGGTTTGAAAGCAGCAAGAGGCAGAACTACTTTTCCGCGCATAAATGGTCCCTGTGAATCTGGAGGAGCCTGGGGGGGGGGGGGGGGGGAGGGCTTGGGGAGATGGTCCTGGCCTGTTCCCACTATTAGCTCTTCGGTTCGAGCTAGCAATTTGGGCACCGCTGGAGCAGCTTCCGGATGCCGATCTCCTCGTCTTTGCGTTCGCGTCGCCTTTTTCGGAACTCGGCAGACTAGCTAAACATGTAGCCTGCTTGAAAGTGAATATTTTATGAAGGGAGTGGGCCCTGGGGCCAGCAATTACCGCCAAGGAGAGCCTCTGCCAGACATTAAAGGGAATGTTTCACCTTTGTATTGGTTTTGAACTGAGATAGCCATTATCTTTGGCCGGTTTTGAGATGTCGAAAATACTAAGGTCATTTTCCACAAAACTTAGCCGTTTTTAAGCAATTGAATTTCGCATTTTCAAAATGGGGTCTAGGCTAGTGCCGCCGCTGATTGGCTGACAGCCATTTTGTCAGCCAATCCCACTTTGTCAGCCAATCAGCGGTGGTATATAGCTCAATAATGACGTCATCATCCCAAATTAAAAACAAACTGTATTAGTATAAAGATAAGTGACTTTTCGATCGAAAAAATATCACCATCGTGTTCAGCAGCACTTACTTCATATTTTTTACTACAACCAGCGTATATTTGGCAACTTTCAGAAAGGTGAAACATTCCCTTGAATTAAATTCACTTTCCCATTTTCCAAATTTGTATAAGCACATTAATACACAAGCACATATAATACAGCACATTAATACACAAGCACATATAATACAGCACAGTACCGCTCATTATGACCGCGCCGACCACGACTAGCAGGCGCTCCAGCTATAGCAGGCGTTCCAGGCGACGGCTAGCAGCCCCTGGGCAGGCTTGAGAGCCCCGTTCACATACTCAATGGCCCTCTTAATAAACTCGAGAGGCTCCTGAACCCCCCGAGAGGCGCCCCCCCCCCCCCCCAATGGTCCTTCAGGAAGCCGAGAGGTCCCTGAACAGACTCGAATAGCCCCTGGGCAGGTTCGAGAGGCCCCTGAACAGGATCAATGGACCATTGGGAAAGCTCGAGAGGCCCCTGCACAGACTCTAATGACCCCTAGGCAGGTTCAAGAGGCCCTTGAACAGACTCAATGTGTTCCTGGACAAGCTCGAGAGGCCCCTGGGCAGGTTCGAGAGACTCCTGAACAGACTCAATGGCCCCCTGGGCTAGCTCGAGAGGCTCCTGGGAAGACTCTAATGGCCCCTGGCCAGGTTCAAGAGGCCCCTGAACTGACTCTAATGGCTTGTGAGGCCCTGAACATACTCAATGGGCCCCTGGACATACTCGAGAGGCCACTGGGCAGGTTTTGTGGGCCCTGAGTGGGCTCAATGGGCTCCTGGGAATGCTCTAAAGGTCCCTGGACAGGTTTTTACGCCCTTAAGTAGGCTCAATGGCCCCTGGACATGCTCAAGAGGCCCCTGGACAGTTTTGTGGGCCCTATGGTGGGCTGAATGGGCCCCTGGACATGCCCAAGAGGCCCCTGGGCTGGCTTCGAAAGCCCTTCAGTGTCTCTGAGGGCCCTTGACATGCACCAGAGTGACCTTTGCCTGGTTTGAGGGCTCCTCTGTGTCTTTTTGAAAGCCATTTAGCTAATGCAAATGGTATCTGGGCCAATCTTGGTGGGGCCCCCTGTGACCCGTAGGGGGGGGGGGGGGGCAATTGCCCCCCTTGCCCCCCCCCCCCCCCCCTGGACTCTCCATATACCTATGAGTGGCACCAATAGGCCTCGCAAATGTGTTCTTTGAAAAAGCCAAACGCCGTATTTTGCCGGATCCTCTTATGGCCGACAAGGAAACTGGCAATACACCAACAAATTTGAGTCATCAGTGAGTCGCATTAATTAGCAGTCATGCACAGTGACACTCGTAGGCCAGCGGGAACCGTACTTAAGACTGAGATACCTATGACTAAACATAGTGGTTCAGTACACGTTAACGCACCTACACACGCTCCCAATCTGATAGAAATAAATGAGCTTACATGACTCCTCTCATGACTAAGGACATTCATGGTACTTATTGACAATATGTATTTGGTAACAGAATACAAAGACGATGAACCATTTGGAAATATTGTGGTAACACTGCAAATATAAAACGCGCTTTATACAACAACTTTGTATCGCCAAGTTATACGTTGAACTGGCATCCAGAGGCGGAACTTTTTGTTTTTCGTTGGGGTTGTAATTGAGTCGGCGACCGGGGGGGGGGGGGGGGGGGGAGGGTATTATTTTTGTTAGGGTCATCATCAGTTAAGGGTCATTATTTTGTTTAGTCAGATATGAGTCGACTAAAAATAATGAGCCGTTACAAGTCCGCTAAGGGCCCCTCAGACCGAAGGCACCTCAGGCTAACTGAAGGCCCCTCAGGCCATCCGAGGGCTAACCTAGGACAGCCAAGGCCCCTCAGACCGACTGAGGGCCACCTCAGGCCGACCGAGAGCTCCTCAGGCAGACTGAGGGCCCTCATGCCGACTGAGGGCCACCTCAGGCCGACCGAGAGCTCCTCAGGTAGACTGAGGGCCCTCATGCCGACTGAGGGCCCGGGCCGGCTGAGGCCCCCTAAGGTTAACTGAGGGCCCACTCAAGCCGAGTGAGTGTCCCCTCAGGCCGACCGAGAGCCCCTCAGGCAGACTGTGGGCCCCTCAGGCTGACTGATAGCAGGTGCGGGTCTAGGGGGGGGGGCTCTAGGGCGCCCCCCCCCCGAGCCGGGTCGCGCCCATGTATCGCCCGCCAAGCGCGCCCGCAGGGCGCAACTTTGTGTATGTTGCGCCCCTCCCCCTTCACCGAAATCCTGGATCCGTGGCTGGAGAGCCCCACAGGCCGGCTGAGGGCTATCTGAGGCCGACTGAGCTCCCCTCCCCCTAAGGCTGACTGAAGGCAAAGGGCAAAGCAATCTCCAGGGCCCCCCGAAGCGTCAGGGACCATTTGAAGAACTGAGGGCCCCTTCGCCTGTTATTGAGCATGAGCGGGGGGAGATGTAAATTGGCGACCGAGTGCACCCTCGGGCCGATCGAAGACCCCTCGTCCTCGAGCCGACCGAAGGCCACTCAGGCCGACCAAGGGCCCCTCAGACCGACCGAAGGCTTTCTCAGGTCCACCGAAAACCCCCTCAGGCCGACTGAAGGCCCCCTCAGGCCGACTGAAGGCCCGCTCAGGCCGACTGAGGGCTCCCTCAGGCTGACCGAGAGCTCACTGAGAACGACGAGGACCGACCGAGGGTCTCCTCAGGCTGTTCGAGGACACCTCGAGAGCCCTCGGTCAATTTCTTTTTCGGTCAAAAATAAATATAAATATTTCAAGAGGGGCCCTCATTGCATATTTATGGGGGGCAACACCATATGTTTGCTCCCCAACTTCTTGAGCTACTCCCCTGCCCCCCCCCCCCCCTTCCGCCGCCCCTGTCCCCCACGTTCCTACGCCTCTGGTTTGTGCATCCGTAAGGTTTTTCAGAGATAACGAAAAACGGCGGCACGAAGCGTCGCCGTTTTTCTTTGCCCCTTGTATCTCATCTCTTGTCTAACTTCTTTGACTTGTTTTTGAAATTTTGATCTTTGAGAGAACCACTCTTATGCATTTTTTTGCGGATTTGAGCTTTTCTCGTCTTTGGGTACCTTTTACTCCATCAAATTTCCCTTGCTTAACAAAATGCATTATTTCAACAAAAATCCCTACCCAATAGGGGGGGGGGGGGGGGGCTTGTCCCTCTAACAGGCGTCCATAAAAGAACAGAACAATCTGGTTATACCGACTTGTTCTGCGTTTGATTTTCAGTGGCGCATAGGTGTCGCCAAGGGGGAGGGAGGCACCGTGTTCCCGGAACCTGGGGACTGATAACCCCTAGACATCGATACATATAGATATTTTAGGTTCGGAAAAATGGAGCAGGTTGATGAAATCGGAGGTTCGCCTCGACACAAAATCTTCATTTTTGGGCAAAATATGATGTGTTTATTCCTAGTAAAAGTCGTTTCTTAGGACGCAAACGTCTGCCAGAAAAATGGCCTCTCGAACTTAAAATGTCTGGTGATGCCAATGGTCTAGGTGCGGTCCTTTTATATATTACAGCTGAGATATACAAATACATATAACATATTTCCCACAAGGCAAGCAAATTAGGCGAGAACCAAACAGCATCGCTTTAGTAATAATACAAGAGGCAAATATGACGCGGCTATGCCAAAATATGCGTATTTATCTTGTCCGTTGCATTGACGTATGTGTGTTATTGCATTTCAATATTTCTGCTGTTTTCGATAAGTTTTGGTTTGATTGATGTAGGATTAGGTGCCTTGGATTAGGCTATTTTCTTTTAAAATGACTTTTACTGATGTGGCCCTCTACTTTTCAACACAATGACCATGTTTATCTTGTTAAAATAATATTTGTCTGGCTAAACATTGAAGGTTGTGATAATCATGATTTTAAACTAATTTTATTTAGGTCTGATTATTTCTATTCGTTTTCCAGCTTAGGATGGTTGGTATGCTTTCAGACACAAACATATTTATAATATTGGTCAGGTTCTTCATTAAGTGTCAATTTCACCAACATATTTAAACTCAAATTGTAATACCTTTGGCGAACCATGTAAGGGTGCATTCTAATGTGTGACATCCAGAACTAAGCCCAATGTGAAATATGCTACACTCAATCTTGCTTTGCTCATGTTTTAGATGTAAACACCCATACCTATTGGCATTGTGTGTGTCTGAAATTGAAAAAGATACCTGTTTGCCAATAAGTAGTGTTGTTCTTTAGTGTTTATGAACGAACTGAATATGATCTTACGGCCCTGGGTACCTACATAGTCTTTCTCAGTAATTTGGAGATAATATGTTCTACCTATTGTTGGTTTTTAAATGTTATTTTATGACAAACTTTACTAACAATTTAAAGTTTGTTCTTTCCTGTGTTCATATATGTTTTCATTGTTTTGTTATGATTGTTATTGTTATTGAAATATTGAAAATTGGTGCTTTTGCGTACCATTCACAGTATTTATTCACTATGCATTCACTGACAATGTTGGGGTTGTAATATTCATAATTGGGGTTGTATTTTTTGAGGATGCAGTTGTAGCCACAACCCCAAAAGTATATAAAGTTCCGCATGTGCTGGCATTCATAACATAACCCTTAAGCAAAGCTGGCTGGAAGTGTATTCTTTTGTGCAATTAAGCATTGATTCTGCGTTTTTAATTTACGTCAGACTGATCCATCTACCTATGACTGGAATCAAGAAGATACGCGATTTCTGTTCTTTCAAAAAGCCCAACGACGTATTATACAAGATCCCCCTGACGGCCAAAACGAAACTAACCACCTCGTGACGTCACATGCCACGCCCACGTCCCACACGTAGCCTGGCTTCTATTCATGGCTGCCGGATGTGGTAACAAGACACACAAAATACCAAACCCAAGATTTACTTCAAACACGAAGGGAAATAAATATGACACGTTTCAAGCGACATTTCGAACAGTGACATTCCATTATCTGGTCTTCCTTCAAGTTTCTGTAAGCAACGTGGAAATGGCTTCCGAAATGGCCTTGGAATAGTGCCTCAAAGTGTTCTAAGTAGACAAATTGAAACCACACATCTTCGGCCGAGGAGAGTGATACCATCAGCCCTAGATTCTGCCGCCGACCAGGCAGACAGCTGAGTGGGGCACGAGGTAAATACCGCCGGCGGTGTCTGCAGTACGGCATATCAGACAGGGTTTCGGGCTCTGAGCCGGTTTTGCGGACACGGGTGTAAAAAAGTATACACGCGTCAGTTTTGAACAAAACGCGTCAGTTTTGAACGAATCTTGACAAACTGGGCGTGTTGAATATTAAGTGGAATTTCATTCGCTATCCTCAAAAGTTAAATATATTTCCTCTGATTATGAATAATTAACCCGCGCACTGCAGGGGCTTTGCGCCGAACACGAACTGCAGGGGGGGGGGGGGGGTGATTTCCGCCCCCCCTGAGATCTCGAAAATTACGCAACGTAGCGAGAAGCGGAAAAAAGGCATGTGATAGCTTCATACATATTCTATCGAAAGTATTTCAGTGTTTTTTTTAAAGTCAGGTCAAAATTGAGGTCACCAGAGGTCATCAAAGGTCAAATTTTCCTGTTTTTCCTGTTTTAGGACATCGCTCCAGAAATTCCCATATATCTCAGAAACGATGATGGTTAGAAACAAACGTAAAAAAGCAAACGCCAGCCAGTGAAATTTGTAATAGCTAAAGTGTCCTTATATTTGATCTCAGGTCAATATTTGAGGCTCCAGAGGTCAAAAAGAAGGTTTTTAAATCGTGTTTTTCTATTAACTTTTTACTTAATAAAGATAACGGAAAACTGTTTACGCCATTGTGTTTATCTTGTCAAGGCGCTTTGAATGATATATATGGTGACCTTGTTAAGTCAACTTAACAATTTGACCTAAGGTCAAGGTCAAGTGGTAACCTAAGTAGGGCATGCTGCATATGGGAAGACGTGTCTCGACGAGACAAACACATTGATATCTGTTTTACTTCTCTATCTTCATTATGTCGAGAGTTATTGACAAAAAAGGGATGGTGACCTCGCATGACCTCAAATGACCCAATAGGGGTCACTGAACAAAACTTACACTTGGATCATCAAGAATATCCTATAATAACATGATCCAGAAGTAATTGGACTAGTACCATGCATATCCTTGAAATAGGAAGCATTTGTATATTTCCCCATTGACTTATTATGGGGAGGTTACGAAATTGACCTGACCTTAGGTCACCGATATCAAAATTCAGAGTTAAACGAATTGTAAGTACTGATGCCCTCATGACATCCTGTAAGTTTCAACCTGATCGGTGAAAAACTCTGGCTTTGGCACAACTGCAAACATTTTTGGTGGTGGGGTCACTTAACCTGGTCTGGTGACCTGACCTGAGATGACCCGAGCATATTTTTTTCTCAAAGTGTGCGCAATTGATGTCTTAACAGGTGTATCAAAACCCGGCGGCGCTGCGCGCCGCCGTTTTTTCGCTATCTTTGAAAAACCTGAGAGGGGGGGGGGGGGGGGGGCGGAAATCAACCCCCCTGCAGTGCGCGGGTTAAGTGTACAAGACGAAAAAAATGGAAAGAAAAAATCGCGTTTTTCGGGGTAAGAAAAATATTTGGTCGCCCAACTTCTAAGAGCCGTAGCACCACAACCATATGTTTGGTGGAGCTCGCGCTATGCTCATTCTCTTGTTCATTCAATATGCGTTCAGAGTTTATCGGGATCAATTAGTTTCTCACATTTTATTTAGACGCGGCGTTGGATCTTAGCCGAACCGACCAGAGTAAAAACCGAATTCGAATATGCCAATTTAGTAACAATTTCTCATAAAATCATTCTGCTACAGCACTTATCCGGGTTCTAAATAGTACAAATTGGAGATGGATCAATTGTGCAAAGCCTTAGGAACAAAATGGTGTCATTATCAATCTTCTGTGAGCTATATTGACGGTGCAATCAATGGTTTCGTGCTCGCATGTTGTTGTTGTCCTCAACTTGTAAAAAATCACCCTCTTGTAAAATAACCCTGTTTTTTTCTTCTTAAAAGGCCTACATCGACTAGAAAATCAATAGCTATTGTACCTGCACATCCTGTCGACAGATTATATTGGTTTTCCTGCCGATTTAACACATTTGGTAAAAACTGTGGGTTCTTTTACAAGGCAACCGCACGCAGACGCGAAGTGATCAGGGAGACGCGACCTTCACGGGATGAAAACAAAAATAGATGTCATACTATTTTTGATTCCATATTCGAATTCTTCATACAAAACTGATCCGGATAGGTTGTTTTTTACACTGAAACAAAAACACTGATTTTGGACTGGTTTTGGCCGCGAAACCGGTCCAAAGTCCGGAACACTGTCATATATAGAGTGCTGGGCTGATAGTGGGCCGATACTGCAGCTGTGGCTGTCCGGCGGACCGCTGGTACAGAGAACACCAGCAGACGGGACCGCGTCGAGGTGAGCCTACGCGATGCGTCAGCGCCCTGCAGTGCCGCCGCGGTATACGTACTGATACAGACACGCTCCGATGGTGATTCACTGCCTGGCGGGGTGGCACTATCAAACTTATAATCCCTCTCCTCGGCAATCACTCCGATGGTGATGCACTGCCTGGCGGGGTGGCACTATCAAACTTATAATCCCTCTCCTCGTCAATCTAATCGGTGGGTGCCGGGTGAGGTGGGGGTTGCCATGATTCAGTCAGATCTAAATATACAGGACTATGTAGGCTTAATATGGGGACGGGGTCAGCCTTGCGATCGAGACACTTCAGCCAAGAACTGTCATCCTTGATCATATTACCGACACAGTCACACAATCCTATCCCATTTCATCCTTCTATTATACAGGATGTTTCATAAAAAATGTATCCACCCGGAAAACTCGCGATAACTCCGGTAGTTTTGGTCCCAGGTCTTCAAACTTACCAGGATTGGAAAGCTGATGAAATTCTACATCACATATGAGATAACCAACCCCATCAACGTTCCATTCACTTAGCTTCAGCGCAGCGAACAAGACTGAAAAATGCGATAAAAACATAGCTATGTTACGCTGGGTTCTATGAACACACTTGATCTCTTTAAATCTGGCTATATTACACGTACAATCAACCACCTCCACACAACCGTTACTCGCCCTGTGGCGCCGGCACGGCAGGGTAGCAGGGCGTCCACAACGGCCTCCCGCCAGGAAGAACCGCTATAGCACCCCGCCCACGCCACCGGTGCGCGGAGTAACCATCCTAACGAAAAGAGCACCGCTACTGAAAATGATCGCGACCGCCGATCAATACGGTGCCACAATGAATAGCTCCTTCTGGCCACAGAAGAAGCGGCGGGATTACAGCTCCCGGGGAGTAGCCCCGAGCCAGCTGCGGCAGTACAAGGAAGGCTCCTTCTGGCCACAGAAGGGAGCTGGAGGTAGTGGGCGGCAGAGAGACAGTGGACTTACCTCGCAGTCGGGAGCTGGGACCCGACTGCCCTACCGGTCTTGACATGACCCCGACATTGGTTCCGCCCCACCCGCTCGCGCTCCTGATTGGCCGAGATCACGTGACCCGTCGCAGCGGGCGAAATAAAACGATAGCATCAACAATCTCTGCCAGCAGCGAGAATCGAACCCGCGACCATCGGATCACACGTTAGGCTCCTCAGACCACTCGGCTAACTGAATGACCTGCGTACTGGTCTCGATTTGGCCAGCCGCACCCGCTAGCAAACAACCCGGCCGGCCGAGGAACCCGTCAGACCGGTCACGACACCCCGGCCGCCCCGGGGCGCCGAGTCGCGGGACGGCCAACGACAGCTAACCACTGACGCACACAACGCGCGGCACAACATAACACTGCATAGCACATAACATAATATAGCAAAACATAACACTGTCCCCTTCCCGTACGAGTTTTTCGACCCGAAAAACGAAAGTTGGTTTTCACCACTCATTGCTGGTGGCTTTTAGCCACATAGGCACCTTTTTCATGACTTTCACATATCCCGCCACAGAAAGATGATTGCCATCACTGGCGAACCACATGTTCGTGGCAGACACAACAGTGTTTCGCTTTTTGTACACCTTTGTCAGGGACCTGCCTAGGCTAATAAACTGAGTGCCCTCTGGGATACTGTGGAATAGTGCTCGCTCGACGTGATAAGCCGGGCACTGCTCCCATGTGCGGTCGAGATCGTAACGGATCCTCGGCAACGGGCCGAAAATGATGATTCTTGTGGTGACTTCTTGAAGTTTCGTTACCACCTTCTGCGCGTCCTGACTTAGTTGGCTGATGTTGAAAGATGAACGTCCACTGGGTGCCGGGTAGACGTCGCTGCCGGACATCCACACGATGGCACAACCCAATGGGACGCCAAAGGCGGAAGCTGCCGATTGCCACATCTCAATGTCCCCGTGGACGGCGCCAGCCAGTTTTCTCCACGTATTTCCTCCACGTGGTCGTTTAATAAATAAGTCGGGGGCAGCAACGTTCAACCTGGCGTCCCTTGCCACCGAGTCGCCAAGAAGCAGGTGTGTGCTCCCTGTGGCAACGTCTGGTCTGACCGCGTCGTCCATCCATCTCTCCAGGTCGGAGTCCCAGAGGATATCCAAAACTTCTTCACCGGCCGTCTGCGCACCAGCGGCATCAGCCATGATGACCGTGATGGGCTAACAAAAAGAGAGAACAAAAGAGAAAAAGAAGAAAAAAGGACAGAGCAAGAACGAAAAAATATATGATACGAACAGAACAGGTAAACAAGATAAACAATCATGACATTGTGATTTCATAATTCTCGTTCTATAATGCCCACTCCCCGTATCGGTTCGGCTGTCGGCGCACTCGTGGAGATATTCGGCGATCTGAATCGCGTTATCGCCCCTGGGTCGTCATAGGTAGAGCTGCAGCCGATGCTAGAGACACCTGATTGTCTTGTGCAGTCAGTTCTGCAGCTCCGCCATCCATCGTGCCATTCAACTGAGCACCAGTCTTCCAGCTGAATTTCGGTGGGCCTCGTACCTTCCACAGTCGGTTGAAGTGGACGACCTTGTATCTTGAACTACCGTCCTTCTGTATCCGGTAGGTTACGTCTGACAGACTGTCGACCACGGAATATGTACCCTCCCAAGCTGAAGATAGCTTAGAGCACTGCCCTTTCTCTCTGCGAGGGTTGTACAACCAAACCTGGTCACCGGGATCCAGTGCTTCTTGAGATGCTTTTGCGTCACACCTGAGCTTCATTGCTCCAGAGGCGATTCTCAGATTGTCTCGAACATGGTTGTGCACCTCAATGAGTGTGTTTTTCAAGGACTTCACATACTCCGGCACAGTTGTCTCTTGGTCGTCGGGCAGAACGCCAGTTGCCACATCCATTGGAGGCGAAGTTCTCGGCCGGTCATGACTCTGGCCGGTGTGCATCCCGTGGATTCGTGCTCCGCCGTCCGGTACGCCATGATTAACAGCGGCAGTTTTTCATCCCAACGATCATGTCCGCCTTCACAAAACTTTGCCAGCTGCTGCCCCAAAGTCCAGTTTAACTTCTCTACCATGCCGTCAGACTCCGGATGCATCGCAGTTGTCCGTGTCTTTCGTATCCCTAACAAGGCGCAGCACTCTTGAAACACAGCCTTCTCAAAATTTCGACCCTGATCTGAGTGAAGTTCGTTTGGCATGCCAAATCGCGTGAAGAATTCGTTCACCAGGCTCTTGGCGACAGTTTCCGCTTTTTGGTTGGGGATGGCATACGCCTCTGGCCACTTGGTAAAGTAATCCATGGCGACAAGAATGTAGCGATTTCCTGTCACAGTCATTGGCAGTGGGCCCGCGATGTCGATGGCTACCCTCTCCATGGGTGCGCCAACTCTGTATGTTTGTAACGGTGTGCGCTGGGGTTTCTTAGGCTCTTTCTTCGCGCAGCAGATTTCGCAGGTTCTGCACCACTCGCCCACGTCCTGTCGCATCCCTACCCAGTAAAATCGCTGTCTCAGTCGCTGTAATGTTTTCTTGGTGCCAAAATGTCCACTCGTCATGGTGTCATGCCTCAGCTTCAACACAGCATGTCGCAGTTGTTCCGCACAACAATCAGCCACCGTTGGACACATCCATTGGCTGATTCCCATCGGCGCTGAAGGGTCCCATCTTGCAACCGGAGAAGTTCCCACTGAGACCAGTAGTGTTTTGCTTGGGTACTTGCGTCAGACATTTCGGTCCAAGCAGGCCTTTCTTTACCCGCTTTCAGTGCAGTAATGATCATCTGCAGGTCCTGGTCTTCACTCTGAGTCGTTGCTATGTCGTCATCTTTCGGCGCATTTGTCGCTTGGTCTGATGTAGCTTCCGGAGCTGTTGTAGTCGGTCTCGTGTAATCTTGTGTCTGTGCCATCATGCAATGTCCTGCCGCCGCTGGTTCACGTTTGCTGCAATGACCACAGTTCTCTTGGCATGGACGTCTGCTCAAGCTATCGGCATTGGCATGGGACGATCCTGGTCGATAACGGACTTCGAAGTCATATTGTCTCAGCCTCGCCAACCAACGAGCCAGCTGTCCCTCAGGGTCTTTCAGGGTTTTAAGCCAACTGAGGGCAGCATGGTCGGTCCTGATCAGGAACCTCGCGCCGTACAGATAGTGGTGAAAGTGCCGAATTGTGTCTACGATCGCCAGAAGCTCACGCCTTGTCACACAATAATTTCTTTCCGGACAGCTCAACGACCTACTGTAATATGCAATGACGTGCTCTATTCCATCTACTTCCTGAGACAGAACTCCACCGATACCACAGTTGCTGGCGTCAGCATCGAGAATGTATGTCCTTGTAGGGTCCGGGTAGGCCAGTACTGGAGATGTGGCCAGCGCTGCTTTCAGGGTAACGTAAGCTGCCTGACAGCGGTGATCCCAGATGAACTTTTGGTTGTTCTTTGTCAAATCGTGTAGTGGGGCAGCGATCGTCGCAAAATCCTTGACGAATCTGCGGTAGTATGTACATAAGCCCAGAAAGCTTCTTAGTTGTCTCTTGTCACCTGGCGTTGGCCAGTTGTGGACGGCGGAACATTTATCTGGGTCAGTTCGAACGCCATCTGCGGATACCTGATGTCCCAGATACTTGACTTCCCTCTTGAATAGCTCACATTTCTTGGGGTTTAGTTTAAGATTGGCGTCCCGGAACCGTTGGAAGACTTCCCTCAAACGTAGCAACTCTTCCTCAAAACTGGCGCCAAAGACAATGACGTCATCCAGGTAGACCAAGAGAGTGTTCCAGCGAAGGCCTCCCAGGACCGCTTCCATGAGTCTTTCGAATGTTGCAGGGGCATTGCACAACCCGAATGGCATGACGTTAACTGCCAGAAAGTGCCTCCGCACGAGAAGGCTGTCTTGGGTTTGTCTTCATCGGCCATGCGAACTTGGTGATATCCAGATTTCAGATCCAGAGTGGAAAACCAGTGTGCTCCTTTTAGCGCGTCCAACGTGTCGCCTATCCGTGGCAAGGGGTACGAGTCCTTGATAGTCACGTTGTTTAGTGCTCTATAGTCGACGCAGCATCGGAGGGATCCGTCCTTCTTCTTCACCAGCACCAGAGCCGATGACCAGGGACTAGCGCTTTTCTCGACCAGTCCTTGTTTTTCCATGTCGTTGACCATTCTGTCTGCTTCATCACGTTTTGCTATGGGTAGGCGTCGTGGGGGTATTTTGATGGGCCGATGATCCCCGATATTAATGCGATGCTCGGTCAGGTGAGTGTTGCCCAGGTCATGATCTCCACTGGAAAACACATCAGCATATTCCACAAGGAGCTGCCGTGTACGCTCACTTTTGCTCCGGAAACAGTTCCGCACAGCTTCGTTCAGACATAGTGCGGAGATGGGCCGGCAAGGTTTCGTGAGTCTCTTCCACTGACGGACTGGTGTTAGTAACCAGTATTTGTATTACCGGCTCACAGTTCCCCACTTCCGTTCGTGCTTTTATCCGGATGGGTTTGTTAGTAAGATTGGCCATCACAACTGGAAACAGCTTCTTGCTGGTGTCTACCAATGTCCGAACTACCAAGATTCCCTGCTTCGGTCCAGCTTCAGCCTCGATCATCCCGGGAACATTGAATGCAGTCTCCATGGGTTTACAGGTGACAAGAGTCTCCGAGTGTGGTGGGACTGTGATTGATTTTCTGACACTGACCCTGAACGCTCTTATTCCGGTCTGTTCATGCGTTGGCGCGCTCACAGTCATGATAATCGGTCTTCCTTGAATGTTCAGTGTCATTTTTGAGATGTCCAGAATGCATCTGTTTCGGCTAAGGTAGTCCAATCCAATGATGCATGGTTCCGAAATGCTGGCTGACACATACACTTGATGCCTGCTTGTCAGTCCCCCAACTTCGAGTTCCACTTCCACAGGACCCCACAATGAAGAACGGGCTCTGGTGACATCACTGAGCTGCTCAGTAGCCACCGGCAAACCTTCCTGATCACCGAGTACGTCTCGACAGAGAATGGTCTGATTGGAACCCGTATCAACAATCATTGGCCAGGGGTTGCCATTGATGGTGCCAGCCACCTGCACACTGTCCATCCCGTTGCGGCATCGCATCCTGAAGAGGTTTGGAGACTTATCCGTGGCCGATCGTTGCTCCTTTCCGTCGGCCCTCACTCGTTTACCGAGTTTCTTGGCTTCCATGAAGTGGCCCCCTGGGTTTGCGGCAGTTCCTCTGAATGTGACCCATTTGATTGCAGTTCCAACAGAGTCCCTGCCTGGAGAAGTTGCCAGTCATTCTTCCGGGTTCCGCCGCCCTAGCTTGTCCCTGTTCGTTGCGTGAAGAGACCTCCAACTGTTCTAATATGTGCAAGATTTTCTGAAGAAACTCTGGATCTTGGCCGGCTGGATGCGTCACCTGACTCTGTCGAGCACGGTATCCATGTTCAGTGAACGCATTTCCACTTGTCTGGTTCGCTGCGCGCCTGAGCGACTCAAACTCTAGAGCAGTGGCGAGTGCTTGCTGTAGATCGACGGGCCGGACTTGCCATGGCCGGATCTGCATGGACACATCCTGCAGTGCGTCAATAAACTGGTCACATGCAATCGTCGCACGGAATGTTGTATCGGCGTTGGGGTATGCGTAATGAGTGAGTCTCTCGATGTCTTGTGCCAGCATCGGAAGGGTGTCATCAGCTCTGCGGATGCGCGCTCTGAGCTGAGCTCGATACAGCTGATCTTGGTGCATGGCTCCGAACCGTTGCTCCAAGGCCCTTACGAGCGTCTTGTAGCAGCTTCGGTCGTCAGCTGGCAGATGACCCAGCAGCTCGAGTGCTGGCCCCTTCAGACTCACCGACAGATACGATGCCTTTTCCTGATCGCTCCATTGGTTGTTTGACGCAATCATTTCGAACTGTGTGTGATAAGCGGACCAGGACACAGCGCCATCATACTCATGCGGCTTCATTTTTACTTTCTTGTCCGGTAGCTGTGACATCCTTTGAGCTTGCTGTGCCTCGGCACTACCATCGACCTCGGACGACATCTCCAGCTTAGTGGTAACTGATCCGGGTGTTACTGCCATCTGATCCTGTATATCCTTCATCCATGCCGTCATGTTCTGTTGCATGGTGTCCATTCTTTCGATAAAAGCGTCCAGCTGATCCTGTACAGTTCTTGTCGGGCCTCCCGCTGCGGCTGCATCCATAGCTGGTGCATCGGCAGCCCTCTCAGAGTTCTGTCCGTCATGTTCAGTGACTACCTGTGCTGATGCTGTAGCCTGGCTACGGGTGACTCGTTTTTCCCCTTCGTTAGGCATCTTGCTAAATCTGATCAACGATAACGTACCGAACCAAGACGAAAATATTATCGAGACACTATTACACTATTGCACACCAACTATGCTAAGTGAAGTTAAAGCGAAGCTGAAGATATCAAGCGCACAATCCCACTTCTGACACCAATGTTACGCTGGGTTCTATGAACACACTTGATCTCTTTAAATCTGGCTATATTACACGTACAATCAACCACCCCCACACAACCGTTACTCGCCCTGTGGCGCCGGCACGGCAGGGTAGCAGGGCGTCCACAACGGCCTCCCGCCAGGAAGAACCGCTATAGCACCCCGCCCACGCCACCGGTGCGCGGAGTAACCATCCTAACGAAAAGAGCACCGCTACTGAAAATGATCGCGACCGCCGATCAATACGGTGGTCCTTCTGGTAATGAATAGCTCCTTCTGGCCACAGAAGAAGCGGCGGGATTACAGCTCCCGGGGAGTAGCCCCGAGCCAGCTGCGACAGTACAAGGAAGGCTCCTTCTGGCCACAGAAGGGAGCGGCGGGATTACAGCTCTCGGGGAGTAGCCCCGAGCCAGCTGCGGCAGTACAAGGAAGGCTCCTTCTGGCCACAGAAGGGAGCTGGAGGTAGTGGGCGGCAGAGAGACAGTGGACTTACCCCGCAGTCGGGAGCTGGGACCCGACTGCCCTACCGGTCTTGACATGACCCCGACATTGGTTCCGCCCCACCCGCTCGCGCTCCTGATTGGCCGAGATCACGTGACCCGTCGCAGCGGGTGAAATAAAACGATAGCATCAACAATCTCTGCCAGCAGCGAGAATCGAACCCGCGACCATCGGATCACACGTTAGGCTCCTCAGACCACTCGGCTAACTGAATGACCTACGTACTGGTCTCGATTTGGCCAGCCGCACCCGCTAGCAAATAACCCGGCCGGCCGAGGAACCCGTCAGACCGGTCACGACACCCCGGCCGCCCCGGGGCGCCGAGTCGCGGGACGGCCAACGACAGCTAACCACTGACGCACACAACGCGCGGCACAACATACCACTGCATAGCACATAACATAATATATCAAAACATAACACTTATATTTCCGCGACGGACGTGATCTTTCACATATCTGAGGTCGCGCTGGAGGAGCAAACAGCAGTTCCTAAGCGCTGGATCAAACACGTTTGAGCAGCGAACAGTAATGAACATGAAACAACATGGCATGTCTGACAACAACGAAGTTACGACACTCGGGGCACCACTCTGACTAAGCCATGGCGGCAACCTCACAGATGCTCGAAGTGTCGGCCGCCCGACTCTTCCCCCGAAGGGGGGGGGGGGGACCGCCCGACTCCACACAAAGCTGCATCCTGCGTCGCATGTTGGCCATGACCTTTGCGGTACGTGATGGTGGCCAGGATCTCCCTTATGCTCTCCTTCAGGTCATTCAGAGTGCGTGGTTGGACCTGGTACACTCTTCCCTTGATGAACCCCTAGCGTGCGCTACGTTCCAATGCTCCAGGAGTTCTTCTTCCCGAAGATCCGGAACGGAACGGAATGTGAATGCAACAAGACGGTGCCACTGCACACACCGCTCATGTCAGTCTGGGCGCATTCAAGGCCAAGTTCTCTGACAGGGTCATCTCGCAGAAGACGGAATTTCCGTGGCCGGCCAGGTCACCCGACCTGAGCTCCCTTGATTTGTTTTCCTTTGGGGGTTCATCAAGGAAAGAGTGTGCCAGGTCCAACCACGCACTCTGGATGACCTGAAGGAGAGCATCAGGGAGATCCTGGCCACCATCACGTACCGCAAAGGTCATGGCCAACATGCGACGCAGGATGCAGCTTTGTGTGGAGTCGGGCGGCCGACACTTCGAGCATCTGATGTGAGGTCACCGTCATGGCTTAGTCAGAGTGGTGCCCCGGGTGTCGTAACTTCGTTGTTGTCAGACATGCCATGTTGTTTCATGTCCATTACTGTTTGACGCTCAAGCGTGTTTGATCCAGCACTTAGGACCTGCTGTTTGCTGCTCCAGCGCGACCTCAGATCTGTGAAAGATCACGTCCTTTGCGGAAATATAGCTATGCTTTTGTCGCATTTTTACAGTCTGTTTTTCGCTGCGGTGAAACTAAGTGAATAGAACATGGGATTCGTTACATGGGATTCGACATATGTGATGTAGAATTTCATCAGCTTCCTAATGCTGGTAAGTTAAAACTACCGGAGTTATCGTGTTTCGAAGTGGATACATTTTTATGAAACACCCTGTTCTAGAGGCAAGCCAGCGATGATGTGCATTGGCTTTGATTCCAAATTCGGAGGTTCGGAGCAAGGGGTGTTTCGGAGCAATTCGGAACAATTCGGAACAAGGGGTGCACCCAGTGTACGTGCAGATGTTGACCGCGATTCGGTGTAAACACTTGCAATTGTCATGACAGGTCTTTATGCCCCAGCGTGCCAAATTGGAGTGCTTTGCAAGGCGTGGTTTAGCCGCAATACGTAGAAGACAAGTACCATGGAGAAGACCAAAGGGATCTAAAAAGGCAACAACACGCGTTATAAGCACAATGTCGAGAAAGTCGGGGATATGTTTCATGGTCTCCGCCGCCGGGGGGGGGGGGGGGGCGAGAGACATGCCCACGCAATTTTACAGAGTGCAGAATTGGGCATATAGTGTTGTGACATGTTAACCCGCGCACGACCGCCAAACACATATGCGCCAAACACGAACGGCCGGGGTGTGTGATTTTAGCCCCCTAAGATATCGAAAACCACGCCACGTAACGACAACCGGAAAACGGCATTAGATAGCTCGAGACGAGGTCTATTGAAAGTATATCGGTCTTTTATTATGTCAGGTCAATATTGAGGTCAACAGAGGTCATCAAGGGTCAGATTTTCCAGTTTGGGACTTCGCTCCAGAAACCCCCAGATATCATAGGAACAGCTAGGAACAAACGGAAACAAAGCAGTGGAAATCTCTTGAAAAATGCAATCGCTTAGGTGACCTCAAATTTTATCTCTGGTCAATAGTTTAGGTTCCAGAGCCGAAGTTCCAGAGGTCATCAAAGGTCAAAAAGGCTATTTTTTGGCAAAGCTGTTCTTCAAGATAACATTTTACCTAATAAAGATAGGGCAATAATTTTGACGCGGTCGTGTTTTTTTCTCGTCAAGGCGCTTCGAATCATATTCATTTTGACCAGGTTAGGTCAACATAGAAATTTGACCTCAGGTCAAGGTCAAGTGGTGAACCAAGAAGGTCAAGTTGTATATTGGGAGACGTGTATCGATGAGACAAAGACATTAGTACCAGTTTCACTTCTCTATCTTCATTTTGTCGACAGTTATATAAAAAAACGTGTTGGTGACCTCGGATGACCTGGGCTGATCCTGTAGAACATAAATTGCACCTGGGTCATCATGAATGGCCTATGATAACATGATCCAGAAGGAATTGGGCTGATATAATGCGTATCCTCGGAATAGGGAGCATTGAAATATTTCCCCATTGACTTATAATGGGGAGGTCACGAAATTGACCCGACCTAAGGTCACCGATATAACAAAATCCGAGATATAAGAATTTTAGGTAGCTATGGTCTTATGAAATCCGGTAAGTTTGAAACCGATTAGCTAACAACTGTGGCCGTGGTATGACCGCACACTTTTTGGAGGTGGGGTCACGTGACCTGACCTGGTGACCTGACCTGAGATGACCCGAGGTAAAAAATTAAGACTATATGGGCAATTGATGTCCAAACAGCTGTGCCAAATTTGGCGGCGCTGCGCGCCGCCGTTTTCCCGCTATACGGGGGGGGGGGGGGGGGGCTGACAGCCCGCCCCTCTTAACCCGCGAGTTACTGGGGTATATTTCATAACGCGACTTACTGGGGGGGGGGCTATTTTTTGCCCCCCGGATCTCCGGAACTACTGGACCGAATGTAAAATTCAAACGGCATTCGCCATGGGAAATTTATCGAGGGAAACATAATATTGTTGACCTCGGGGTCACCGATGACGTCACAGGTCAGGTCAAGTATAAAATGTTTGACCGTGTCAAAAGGTCTCGATGGATGGAATTTTCGCGCAAAATTGCGATATTAAACGCATAAGTTGTCGATATATCGGTGTGATTCGTGTGTCTGACACTTCTAAGTATCTTTCTAAGCTGTTTATGACCTTGGGTCAGGTTAAGGTCATCCGAGGTCACGAGGTCAAACTGCAGATTACGGTCATTAGGCACTGTAACACATGTTTATGGTTTTTTTTCGTCTAGAACGCGAAAAATAACTTTAGAACATTGTTTGTTCCATATAAATAGAAGTAAAAACCAAAAATGGAAAAACGTTTTTTATGCATAGTAATGCTGTGAGAGGTGGTCGATTTTTGTCATTTAAAGGTCATAACTCAGTCATTTTTAAAGATATCAACTTCAAATTTGGTACACATATTCACCGCACATCTCTAAATGACATATATTCCAGTTTTTTATAATTTTTTCTTTGAAATTTTGTAAAAACAAACAAAATGTATTTGGATTTCTCAAAATTTTGAATGAAAAACAACTAAAAAATCCGAGATAGCAGTTTGATAGCCCGGTCGATTGTCAGTAATTTTATGGATAACAATTGAGTTTATCTTAAATATCATACCTTTGACAGCGTTTTCCGCAAACCATTATTTTGCAACAAAAACCGAAGAACATGACGTCACTCTGACGTCATTCCCGGTTGACCTATCATAGCCTCATATTTGTCCTTTTGCCAACATTTGTAGAATTGATGTTAAAGAAGGTACTGCGAGATTGGTGATGATACCTGTGTTCGTTGAGGAGTTATTGCAAAATAACGAGAGGGGGGGGGGGGTAAAAAATAGCCCGCCGTTACAACGCCTAATGACCGTAATATGCAGTTTGACCTCGTGACCTCGGATGACCTTGACCTGACCCAAGGTCATAAACAGCTTAGAAAGGTACTTAGAAGTGTAAGACACACGAATCATACCAATTTATCGACAGCTTATGCGTTTAATATAGCAATTGTGCGCGACAATTCCATCCATCGAGACCTTTTGACACGGTCAAACATTTTGTACTTGACCTGACCTGTGACGTCATTGGTGACCCGGAGGTGTAACGGTGTGGTTATTTCCACACCTGAATAGTCCACCGTGACGTCACATTGGCAGTTGCTTAGTAACGATGGACCCGTTTGGGGGGCGTTACCCCGTGCTACTGCGCTTGCGTGAATTCCGATGGCCGGCAGCGGCTGCGATGGTACAGGGACTGTGGACTGAGAGGCGGCCGAGAGCGGTCACTGCTGGACTGCGTGGAGACGGGCTGTCTCCTGCAGTCGCTGTGCTTTAGTAATTTTAGACTATCTTCTTTTCGAACCGTTGGCGTTTTAATCCGACAACAACAAGTGATAGTCTAGTTTAAGAATCTCGTGTTGTTGTCGGATTAAAACGCCAACGGTTCGAAAAGAAGATAGTCTAAAATTACTAAAGCACAGCGACTGCAGGAGACAGCCCGTCTCCACGCAGTCCAGCAGTGACCGCTCTCGGCCGCCTCTCAGTCCACAGTCCCTGTACCATCGCAGCCGCTGCCGGCCATCGGATTTCACGCAAGCGCAGTAGCACGGGGTAACGCCCCCCAAACGGGTCCATCGTTACTAAGCAACTGCCATTGTGACGTCACGGTGGACTATTCAGGTGTGGAAATAACCACACCGTTACATCACAACGCAAGGTCCTTCGCAGAACCACGGTACTTAGAATCGCAGAACCTTGCGTTGTGATGTAACGGTGTGGTTATTTCCACACCTGAATAGTCCACCGTGACGTCACAATGGCAGTTTTTTCCCGGACCGGCCTATAGCCATATTCCGGGGAGGGGCAATGACCTCTGGCAATTTGCCAGGCAAAAAACTACGTTAACCGGTTTATGTGACCCGGAGCAAACTAGGGACTAGGGCAGCTATTTTACGTTACTAGTTACGTTAACCGGTTTATTTGTACCCGGAAAAATTATTTGTTCAAAGTAAATATAATATCTAACATTACGTTAAGTATTTCGTTCAAGGTCAAAAATAAGTAAAACACGAGACACACATACATACATATTTTTATTACATACACTTGAACAGTGTCAGTGTTGGTGGAGCCGTGGGGTGCCGTCATTGCAACAGCGGGAGACTGTTGCCAGTCTCCCTAGCTCCGGCGCCTCGGCGAGACCTGGTTGTGGGGTGTGTTTAGCTGGGCGAAAAGTCCTGTATAATAAAAAACCCAGCGTCTATAGCAAAGGGGAAAAACCTGCGCGGTGGGCCAAAAATGCCAAGGCAAAAAACCCCTGTTATATTTGTTTAGCTAAACGTGTTTGGTAGAGATAATCTAAGAGGGGACCTATCAATACAAGATAACTATCACCTAACAGTGTAAAAAAGATTGACAGGGTGGATACTGCACCGCAGCGCAGCGGACACTGCACCGCAGCACAGCAGCCACCGCACCGCGGCGCAGCATCGGCGTGTAATCTGGTTTGGCCGGGAATCATGCCGCCGCCAACGCAAAATCGCACATCAGCCATCGGCGTCCCATCGCAGAAATCCCCGCCAAATCAGCCACGTCACGAACAGCCAAAGCACTAAACCATTCGCCGCGCGGCCGAGATCCAGCAGGGGTCCCCCGCAACAACACACCGGCAGCTGACCCGCAACCCCACGTCGGCAGCAACATGATTTAGTATACTGCACCGCAGCGCAGCGGACACCACACCGCAGCGCAGTGGAGTGAGCACCGCACCGCAGCGCAGCGGCCACCACACCGCAGCGCAGCATCGGCATATGTTATCAGGGGCGGGTGTTCAACTACTCGGCTTTGGCAAGAGCGGAGCAGAGGGGAGAGGAGGGTTGGGAGGAGCATTACGTTAAGAGATGAACAACGAATTCCAATGGAACCTTTCGTTGCGCGACTGATTTGGCAGGGAGTCATGCCGCCGCCAACGCAAGACCGCACATCTACCATCGGCGTCCCATCGCAGAAATCCCCCGCCAAATCAGCCACGCAACGAATTTCGCCGCGCGGCCGAGATCCAGCAGGGGGCCCCCGTAACAAGACACCGGCAGCCAACACGTAACCCCACGTCGGCAGCAGCGTGATTTTAACATAATTTAACATGCTGCACCGCAGCGCAGCGGACACTGCACCGCAGCGCAGCAGCCACCGCACCGCGGCGCAGCATCGGCGAGTGATCTGGTTTGGCAGGGAATCATGCCGCCGCCAACGCAAAATCGCACATCAGCCATCGGCGTCCCATCGCAAAAATCCCCCGCCAAATCAGCCACGTCACGAACAGCACCGGCCATTCGCCGCGCGGCCGAGATCCAGCAGGGGGCCCCCGCAACAAGACACCGGCAGCCAACCCGCAACTCCCGCGTCAGCAGTAACCTGATTTAACAGTTAGTCAGGAAGTTATTTCTGACTGGTTTGGCAGGGAATCATGCCGCCGCCAACGCAAAACCGCACATCAACCATCGGCGTCCCATCGCAGAAATCCCCCGCCAAATCAGCCACGCAACGAACAGCCAAGCCATAACCATTCGCCGCGCTACCAATCCAGCAGGGGGCCCCCGCGACAAGACACCGGCAGCCAACACACAACTCCCACGTCAGCAGCAGCACGATTTAACAGTTAGTCAGAAATAACTTAATGAAGTATTTGTTGGAGGTGATTTATTGTTTCTTGTTCAACCGTCTCAAATTGCGGCGGTAGCGGTTACTTTCAGGGGGGCTGGGGGGGGGGAGGGGCTACGAGGGAGCCGGGAAGGAGGGTGGGGGGAGGGAGGGATGGCGGGGAGAGGCGGGCGGGCGGGGAGCTGGGGCGGGCGGGCGGGGAGCTGGGGCGGGAGGGCGGGGACTGGGCGGGGTTGCGGGCGACTTTCCGGGAGACGGCTCTCATGAGAGAGTCGTCCGAGGGGAGGTCCTCCGAGAATCGGCTCTCCGCTGGTGCTGGGGAGGCCGGGGAGGCGGGGCCTGAGTCGGTGTTCGACTCGGCTGGTTGGGCTGGGGAGCGCGGTGCCGGTGGATCAGCGGCAACGGCGCCTTCGAGGTCCGACAGAGATGCCTCGGGGAGCTGGGGTGGTGGTCGGGGGGTCTGTCGGTTGGGGGGTCTGGCGGGAGGCCGGTGGGGTGGGGGGGAGGTTCCGGAAGGTGGGAGGGGCGGCCAAGCGCCGGGGGCGAGACCTGGGCTGAGAGAGGTGGAGGGCGGGGCGTCCGGTGGGCGCCGACTGTCGCCGCGCTTCAAGCGCTCTGTCTCTCGAGCGAGACCCCAGGCCAAACACCGGCGGTCCCAGGCCGGGTGGGCCTGGTCGCACGAGGCGCAGCGTGCTGCGCGCGTGCACCCTTCGGTGCCGTGCTCGCCGGCGCACCGACCACAGGTGGCGGTGCGCATCCGGCAGGTCCACTTGAGGTGGCCGTAGTGCCAGCACTGCTGACACTGCTGGGGAGGGGGGGGGGGGGGGGGGGGGCGGGATCCACTCCCTGACGGGGGCAGCCACGTACCCACAGTGGATGTGGGTCGGCAGCTCCTTGCCTCGGAAGCGGAGCCGAATCAGCGGGTTGGGCTGATCGGGTCGCCGCTTCGATGGCGACAGGCGAGTCACCTCGCACACCCCATGGTGTGCGAGTTCCCGGAGGAGATCGTCCTCCGAGAGCTCGGCCACGTCTGGGCACCATGCCAGACCCTCCACGGAGTTGAGGTGCGCCGGGGCCTCCACGGCGACCCTCACTCCGATGAAGGTGGTCCGTCCCATGACACTGACGTTCTGTTGGGACGTCAGTGTCTCGATCAGGAGTGCTCCCGATCGAATGGGTTTGGCGCTGGCTACGTCGCCACAGATGGCGACCAGCCAGCGCCGGACCTGGAACGGGTTGACATTCCTAAATGGAATGCCATCCGCTCGCCACATAAGGAGGCAAGCGGGCCCGTCCGGGGGGGTGGGGTCGGGGGGGGGGGGGAGCCGTGCTCCGGGTCGGACCCTGGGAGGCCCCTGAGGGGAGCGGGGAGTGGATCCGACCGGGGAGGTGCGACGTCGCGCACCGGGGGGGGGGGGGACCCCAGAGGGGGGTGTCTAGGTAGTGGCTTAGCTACTGGATAAATAGGGCTGAAGTGCATATTGACTGTCCTGATAATTTTGTTAACGTGGTCATGGAAACGTAGGTCCGTTGATAGAGTCAGTCCTAGGTGTTTATGGCTAGATACAGTAGGAATGTGTTGGTCTGCAAATTCTAGGTCAGGGGCCAGTCCAGCATGTCTGGTGGTGAATGTCTGTTGAATCGTCTTGGGTCCACTGAAAGAAATTGCCCAGTCAGTTCCAAAAACGTTGGATCTTGTCAAGGTCACGTTGGAGAGAAAGTCTATGTTCGGGCTGTCATGAGGATGTGATGAATGGAGGGAGGTGTCGGCGTAGAAGAGGGCATCGTTGTCGGTCCTGTCGGATAGGTAAGACAGCCTGCGTGGATGTTTTGGGGGCCGGGAGCCTTTTACCCTCGGTCGGTATAAGAGGGCCCTTGACCCGCATCGCTCGCGGCACGCACCCCTGCCCCCCCCCCCCCCTCAATTGCTTCGGCGCTGCCAGGCCGTGTGCTTGAAACCGGGCGTAGGGGCCCCCAGCTGAGCCTGCCGTAGGGGGCCCCCGGCCGAACCTCCCGTATGGGCCCCCCAGCCGAGCCTCCCGTAGGGGCCCCAGCCGAGCCTGCCGTAGGGGCCCCCCGACCGAGCCTCCCGTAGGGGCCCCCCAGCCGAGCCTCCCGTAGGGGGCCCCCGGCCGAACCTGCCGTAGGGCCCCCCCCCGGTTGAACCTCCCGTAGCGGCCCCCAGCCGAGCCTGCCGTAGGGGGGCCCCGGCCGAACCTCCCGTAGGGGCCCCCAGCCGAGCCTGCCGTAGGGGGCCCCGGCCGAACCTGCAGTAGGGGCCCCCCGGCCGAACCTCCCGTAGGGGCCCCCAGCCGAGCCTGCCGTAGGGGCCCCCCGGCCGAACCTGCCGTAGGGGGCCCCCCCGGCCGAACCTCCCGTAGGGACCCCCAGCCGAGCCTGCCGTAGGGGCCCCCGGCCGAACCTGCCGTAGGGGCCCCCCGGCTGAACCTCCCATAGGGGCCCCCCGGCTGAACCTCCCGTAGGGGGCCCCCGGCCGAGCCTCCCGTAGGGGGCCCCGGCTGAACCTCCCGTAGGGGCCCCCCGGCTGAACCTCCCGTAGGGGGCCCCCAGCCGAGCCTCACGTAGGGGGCCCCCGGCCGAGCCTCCCGTAGGGGGCCCCCGGCCGAGCCTCCCGTAGGGGGCCCCCGGCCGAACCTGCCGTAGGGCCCCCCCGGCTGAACCTCCCGTAGGGGGCCCCCGGCCGAACCTGCCGTAGGGCCCCCCCCCCCGGTTGAACCTCCCGTAGCGGCCCCCAGCCGAGCCTGCCGTAGGGGGCCCCGGCCGAACCTCCCATAGGGGCCCCCAGCCGAGCCTGCCGTAGGGGGCCCCGGCCGAACCTGCAGTAGGGGCCTCCCAGCCGAACCTCCCGTAGGGGCCCCCAGCCGAGCCTGCCGTAGGGGGCCCCCGGCCGAACCTGCCGTAGGGGGCCCCCCGGCCGAACCTCCCGTAGGGACCCCCAGCCGAGCCTGCCGTAGGGGCCCCCGGCCGAACCTGCCGTAGGGGCCCCCCGGCTGAACCTCCCGTAGGGGCCCCCGGCCGAACCTGCCGTAGGGGCCCCCCGGCTGAACCTCCCGTAGGGGGCCCCGGCTGAACCTCCCGTAGGGGCCCCCCGGCTGAACCTCCCGTAGGGGGCCCCCGACCGAGCCTCCCGGGTGCATAAGCAACCGTTGCACTGGTACGCCTATGGTCACCAGTCTTATCTCAGTTGATGTCATGCTTCTTTCGTGGATATTAACACGCGTCCTGGAGGGCCTCTGCTAATTACACGCCCTGGAGAAGGGACGGATTTCGCCCCCCCCCCCTCTATTATCTCGAAAACCACGCAACGAGCGACAATCGAAAAACGGCGTTACATAGGTAGAGACAAGCTCTATCGAAAGTATTTTCGGTATTGTTTTAGGTCAGGTCAATATTTAGGTCACCAGAGGTCATCAAAGGTCAGATTTTCCAGTTTTAGGACTTCGCTTCGAACACCCCCAAATATCTCGGGAACTATGATAGCTAGGAACAAACGAAAAAACAATCGAAAGCTCTTGAAAAATTAAATCCTACTTGGTGTGTACAAATTTGAGCTCATGTCAATAGTTTAGTTTAGGGTCATCGAACGTCAAAAAAACTATTTTTTGGCAAAAGTGTTTTTCAAGAGGCATTGACCCTCATTTTCAAGGTCATAGGACGGGGCGGCTCAAAACGACCCGAAGTTAGAAGCCGATTGTCAAAATAATGGTCTCATTCGATTCCTCGGGTCAGTATCTGCCGTAACCTTTGCAACTTCACTCGTGGAAAATGACAATGACTCTCAATTTCAAGGTCAAAGGACTCAAAACGACCCGAAGTTATCATCCAATCGCCATTGATCTTGAAATTGAGGGCCAATGTCATTTGCTACGAGTGAGGTTGCGAAGGCTACGGCTATATATACTGACCCAAGGAATCGAATGAGACCATTATTTTGGCTATCGGACAATAACTTCGGTTAAGATTACCGTGAATGTCAAAATGAATGTCATTTTCGTGATCAGCGTGCCCCAATTGACCTGTCACCACATTTTGAAGCGAATCGCTACTCGACGCTGAATTCGAATCCGAATCCGTCGCTAACTTCATTGACATGCGGGGGGGATCACGATTGAGGGCGCCTATCCTGGGCGTCTGGACACCGAAGGTGCCACTCTCGAGTGCAGGTGGCGCCCCTTGAGTCGTGAGTGCCTCCGGCACCCCTTTAGATCGGACAATATGCCTCCTTTAGACCGGAGATAACGACCCCAACTGTGCCTCCCCGAAAATATAAGTTTTCTGACCTGCCCGAGGTGTTCACTAAGACAAAGTTGGCAAGGCTCAGCCTCCTTTGACTACCCCTCTTTCCCCCCCCCCATTTCGAAAGCGCACCAAAAGCGCAATTTTACCCATATTTTGCACAGATAGTCGTACCAAGTATGCATTTTTATGCTGGGATTATATTTGCGTTTCTGTATTCTTTTTAAATAATAACTAAGGTCTTGCAAAAAAGATCTCTCAAAAGTGGCTGCCCCGGCCCCGCCGGGGCAACTTTGAAGTTGCCCCGGCCGCAGCCGGGGCTGCCCTATAGGATTCTCCACCCATGCACAAGGCAAACAAATTAGGCGAGAACCAAACAGCATTATTTTAGTAAGGCAATAAATTAATCCCATCACCGAAATGACTAACTTTATCACCGTAAATGACTTAAAATCACCGAAACGTCACAACATATTGAGGATTTCGGGCTTCGGCCGATGGACTTCTTTAAAATATGTAAACTTGCTCCAAGGGTTATGTTAGGTGAGGTGAGGTGAGATGAGGTGTGGTTAGGTGAGGGGAGGTGAGGTTAGGTAAGGTTAGGATAAAAGCTTGAGAAATAAATGGTGATGCTTTAACATGGAAGTCAATGAGAAAGTGGTAATTTCGGTGATGGATTACCCCTCGCCCTACGGGAGCTTTTTTCACCTTCGCCCTACGGGGGTGCCTGACAGGCCCCCCCCCTGTTAACTTCCAAACCAAGCAACTTAGAGCAATGCGGTAAAAACCAGCATGTTGCCTGCATGAGAGGAATCTAACAGTATGCGATTTTTAGGTTTCAGGTCAACGGGTGACCTTCCAGGTCAAGTGAATGACCTCGGATTTACCACGTCCAGAACAGATATTTGACTGCAGAAAACCTCAAAATGAGAAATTGATAAATGTAAATAAAAAGGCATGTTCCTAGACCAGTTGTGGCTCAGAAATACAATAAAAAGGTAATTATTTGTTCGTATCTTGTCAAAAAAAAATAGTTAAAAAAACGTTAATGAAAAAATGACGTCATCAGTTTCTTACACTTAGAGAGCCATCACTCGGTCAAAAATGAAGATATTGCTTTGAAATTTGGTATGGGTATTGTCCATACTCAGTACTCTCACATATATTCCGGTTTTTCTAATATCTTTGAAAGTTTTGATTTTGTGGGAATTAAAAAAAAAAAAAAAAAAAAAATTAGGGGTCAAAAACCCAAAATTTTGCAAATCCGAGATCGCCATTTTAAAGAGAATTTCATTTTGTATCTTTGGTGAATTGCGTTTGCAATTTGTTTCAAAACTCTGTTTTCTACGATTTTGTAAATATTTCTCATTTTTTTACCAACATGACGTCATCAAAACATAATTATCTCCCAAACTACTCAACCAATTTCAATTAAATTTTTACAGCCTACGTATAATTGTTGTAAACTGAACTAACAATTTTTTTAGCAAGATGCATTGCATGGGTAAAAAGTTATTCAAGAAAAACCTCAGGATGGGGGGGGGGCCTGCCAGGCCCCCCGTAGGGCGAGGGTTAATACCCTGCCTTTTAGGAATAATAAAAGACGTACGTAAAATTAGCAGCTGATTGATATTGCCTAATCTATAATTTTGAGGCCCGTCGCATCAGAATTGCCTGAAACTTGACAGGTAGGTCCTCCTTGCCATGCTAAGCACGAAAAACGTAAAATTATCCTGGAATACGGGCTACTTTTAAAGTTGTAACGTTTTAAGTTTTGAATGTCTGTCAGTTGAATATCTGGCTAACTTGACGCGGAAAGCTTCCAATTCCTGCGCATTCGTTTCAAAATAAAGGAAGACAGACATTCAAAACTTAAAAAATGTATAACTCTGAAAGTAGCCCGTGTTCCAGGCTAATCTTACGTGTTTCGTGTTCAGCGTGGCAAGGAGGGCCTACCTGTCAGGTTTCAGGTGATTCTGAGGCGACGGGACTCAAAACTGTAGATTTCTAAAACGGTATAACTCTGAAAGTATCCCGCGTTCCAGACTAATTTTACGTTTTTCGTGTTCAGCGTGGCAAGGAGGACGTACCTGCCAAGTTTCAGGAAATTATGAGGCTACGTGTCTCAAAATTGTAGATTGCCCAATAGATTGATACTACTGGGCAATATCAATCTACTGCTAATTTGACGTAGCTTAATAAAAGAGACAAATATGACGCAGCTATGTCAAATATGTACATTTATTTTGCCCTTGTATATGGCTGTTTTCACATGCGTTTTTGTTTGATTGATGTTGGATTAGGCTATTCTCTTTTAAAATGACTTTTACTGATGTGGCCCTCTACTTTTCAACACCATGACCAGGTATATCTTGTGAAAATAATGTTTGTCTGGCTAAAAATTGAAGGTTGTGGTAATCCTAAATTTAAACTCATTTGATTTGGGTCTATGATTATTTGTGGTATTTTTCCAGCTCAGGATGATTGGTATGCCTTCACGTCTTTCACACACCAAAATATTTATAAAATTGTTCGAGTTCTTCATTAACCCGCGCGGCGCTGAGGGGGTAAATTTTCCCCGCCCCCCCCCCTCCCGGATTTTCTCCATAACTTGACAACTATGACAGATATCAAAGTGAAACTTACGGTAGCTTATGGTGCATCAATTCTACGTCTTCTGCCATTTTTTTTTAAATTCGTGAAAATTTGTGGCAGATAATGACGTTTTAGTGACGTCATGCCATGTCATTTTTGGTGAAAAAACGTTAAATGTTTGAAAAATCGTAGAAAATAGCGTGTTACTGCAAATTGCAAATAAAAGGCGTCAAAAGAAGGGAAATAACATTGTCTTTGACATGGTTATCTCAGATTTTCAAAATTTTGGGTTTTTGACCCCCAAAAATGCAAAAAAACTGATTTTTGGGGAAGAATTTTCACAAAAGTTTTTTGTTTGAAGATTTTAAAAAAAAAACGGAAGATATATTAGAGAACCGAGTATGAACGATTTTCAAACCAAATTTCAAAGCAATTTCTTTATTTTTGACTGACTTATGGCTCTCTAAGAACAAGTAACTCATGACGTCATTTTTTGAATTGCGTTTTTTGGCTTTTACTGACCAGATACAGACAAATAAATGCCACCATTGTATTTCGAAGACAAAACTAGTCTAGAAACATGCAATGTTTATTTAGATTAATCAATTTCAAATTTTGACCTTATTGTGACCTGACCTTGACCTGAGGACGATTATATGGTGTCAGGCTGTGAAAATGGCTGCTTCTATCGAATTATACGTGTAAAATAACCCATACAACATGTGTTGCATGGCTTTCGTAGACCTGTGACCTTGTGTGACCTGACCTTGACCTTGACCTTTGCTTACAATTTCACTTTTACTTATGCGGGAAATGCATTATACACTCTGGAGCACTTTGTGAGATAATAGTTGCAATATAAGGCTTTGGATGGAAAGTATAGCCCAAAAACTCAAATACTTACATTTTACATTTGACCTGACCGTGACCTGACATGTGACCTTATGTTAAGAATTTCGAGTACGCATTCGATTCTTCTCGTTGAGAGCTTGCGATCGCCGCATTGCGCGTCTCGCTGCAGTTATTGGTTCGGAAGATACGAGGGGGGGTAAAATTTACCCCCCCCAGCGCCGCGCGTTCGGCTGGAGACCCCAGGGCCGCGCGGGTTAAGTGTCAATTTCACAAACATATTTTAGCTCAAAATATAATATAACTTTTGCCAACCGCGTAAGGGTGCATTCTAATGTTAAATGTGTGACCTATCCAGAACTAAGCCCAATGTAAAATATGCTACACTCAATCTTGTTTTGCTCATGTTTTTATGTTAACACCTATAGATTGCCATTTTGTGGGTGTCTGAAATTGACAAAAATGTTACCCGTTTCTCAGTAAGTAGTGTTGTTCTATAGTGTTTATGACCCAACTGAATATGACCTGTAGGGTCATATTCAGTTGGGTCATAAACACTATAGAACAACACTACTTACTGAGAAACGGGTAACATTTTTGTCAATTTCAGACACCCACAAAATGGCAATCTATAGGTGTTAACATAAAAACATGAGCAAAACAAGATTGAGTGTAGCATATTTTACATTGGGCTTAGTTCTGGATAGGTCACACATTTAACATTAGAATGCACCCTTACGCGGTTGGCAAAAGTTATATTATATTTTGAGCTAAAATATGTTTGTGAAATTGACACTTAACCCGCGCGGCCCTGGGGTCTCCAGCCGAACGCGCGGCGCTGGGGGGGGGGTAAATTTTACCCCCCCTCGTATCTTCCGAACCAATAACTGCAGCGAGACGCGCAATGCGGCGATCGCAAGCTCTCAACGAGAAGAATCGAATGCGTACTCTAAATTCTTAACATAAGGTCACATGTCAGGTCACGGTCAGGTCAAATGTAAAATGTAAGTATTTGAGTTTTTGGGCTATACTTTCCATCCAAAGCCTTATATTGCAACTATTATCTCACAAAGTGCTCCAGAGTGTATAATGCATTTCCCGCATAAGTAAAAGTGAAATTGTAAGCAAAGGTCAAGGTCAAGGTCAGGTCACACAAGGTCACAGGTCTACGAAAGCCATGCGACACATGTTGTATGGGTTATTTTACACGTATAATTCGATAGAAGCAGCCATTTTCACAGCCTGACACCATATAATCGTCCTCAGGTCAAGGTCAGGTCACAATAAGGTCAAAATTTGAAATTGATTAATCTAAATAAACATTGCATGTTTCTAGACTAGTTTTGTCTTCGAAATACAATGGTGGCATTTATTTGTCTGTATCTGGTCAGTAAAAGCCAAAAAACGCAATTCAAAAAAATGACGGTCATGAGTTACTTGTTCTTAGAGAGCCATAAGTCAGTCAAAAATAAAGAAATTGCTTTGAAATTTGGTTTGAAAATCGTTCATACTCGGTTCTCTAATATATCTTCCGTTTTTTTTTTTTTAAATCTTCAAACAAAAAACTTTTGTGAAAATTCTTCCCCAAAAATCAGTTTTTTTTGCATTTTTGGGGTCAAAAACCCAAATTTTGAAAATCTGAGATAACCATGTCAAAGACAATGTTATTTCCCTTCTTTTGACGCCTTTTATTTGCAATTTGCAGTAACACGCTATTTTCTACGATTTTTCAAACATTTAACGTTTTTTCACCAAAAATGACATGGCATGACGTCACTAAAAACGTCATTATCTGCCACAAATTTTCACGAATTTAAAAAAAATGGCAGAAGACGTAGAATTGATGCACCATAAGCTACCGTAAGTTTCACTTTGATATCTGTCATAGTTGTCAAGTTATGGAGAAAATCCGGGAGGGGGGGGGGGGGGGGGGGGGGGGCGGGGAAAATTTACCCCCTCAGCGCCGCGCGGGTTAATGAAGAACTCGAACAATTTTATAAATATTTTGGTGTGTGAAAGACGTGAAGGCATACCAATCATCCTGAGCTGGAAAAATACCACAAATAATCATAGACCCAAATCAAATGAGTTTAAATTTAGGATTACCACAACCTTCAATTTTTAGCCAGACAAACATTATTTTCACAAGATATACCTGGTCATGGTGTTGAAAAGTAGAGGGCCACATCAGTAAAAGTCATTTTAAAGAGAATAGCCTAATCCAACATCAATCAAACAAAAACGCATGTGAAAACAGCCATATACAAGGGCAAAATAAATGTACATATTTGACATAGCTGCGTCATATTTGTCTCTTTTATTAAGCTACGTCAAATTAGCAGTAGATTGATATTGCCCAGTAGTATCAATCTATTGGGCAATCTACAATTTTGAGACACGTAGCCTCATAATTTCCTGAAACTTGGCAGGTACGTCCTCCTTGCCACGCTGAACACGAAAAACGTAAATTAGTCTGGAACGCGGGATACTTTCAGAGTTATACCGTTTTAGAAATCTACAGTTTTGAGTCCCGTCGCCTCAGAATCACCTGAAACCTGACAGGTAGGCCCTCCTTGCCACGCTGAACACGAAACACGTAAGATTAGCCTGGAACACGGGCTACTTTCAGAGTTATACATTTTTTAAGTTTTGAATGTCTGTCTTCCTTTATTTTGAAACGAATGCGCAGGAATTGGAAGCTTTCCGCGTCAAGTTAGCCAGATATTCAACTGACAGACATTCAAAACTTAAAACGTTACAACTTTAAAAGTAGCCCGTATTCCAGGATAATTTTACGTTTTTCGTGCTTAGCATGGCAAGGAGGACCTACCTGTCAAGTTTCAGGCAATTCTGATGCGACGGGCCTCAAAATTATAGATTAGGCAATATCAATCAGCTGCTAATTTTACGTACGTCTTTTATTATTCCTAAAAGGCAGGGTATTAACCCTCGCCCTACGGGGGGCCTGGCAGGCCCCCCCCCATCCTGAGGTTTTTCTTGAATAACTTTTTACCCATGCAATGCATCTTGCTAAAAAAATTGTTAGTTCAGTTTACAACAATTATACGTAGGCTGTAAAAATTTAATTGAAATTGGTTGAGTAGTTTGGGAGATAATTATGTTTTGATGACGTCATGTTGGTAAAAAAATGAGAAATATTTACAAAATCGTAGAAAACAGAGTTTTGAAACAAATTGCAAACGCAATTCACCAAAGATACAAAATGAAATTCTCTTTAAAATGGCGATCTCGGATTTGCAAAATTTTGGGTTTTTGACCCCTAATTTTTTTTTTTTTAAATTCCCACAAAATCAAAACTTTCAAAGATATTAGAAAAACCGGAATATATGTGAGAGTACTGAGTATGGACAATACCCATACCAAATTTCAAAGCAATATCTTCATTTTTGACCGAGTGATGGCTCTCTAAGTGTAAGAAACTGATGACGTCATTTTTTCATTAACGTTTTTTTAACTATTTTTTTTTTGACAAGATACGAACAAATAATTACCTTTTTATTGTATTTCTGAGCCACAACTGGTCTAGGAACATGCCTTTTTATTTACATTTATCAATTTCTCATTTTGAGGTTTTCTGCAGTCAAATATCTGTTCTGGACGTGGTAAATCCGAGGTCATTCACTTGACCTGGAAGGTCACCCGTTGACCTGAAACCTAAAAATCGCATACTGTTAGATTCCTCTCATGCAGGCAACATGCTGGTTTTTACCGCATTGCTCTAAGTTGCTTGGTTTGGAAGTTAACAGGGGGGGGGGCCTGTCAGGCACCCCCGTAGGGCGAAGGTGAAAAAAGCTCCCGTAGGGCGAGGGGTAATCCATCACCGAAATTACCACTTTCTCATTGACTTCCATGTTAAAGCATCACCATTTATTTCTCAAGCTTTTATCCTAACCTTACCTAACCTCACCTCCCCTCACCTAACCACACCTCACCTCACCTCACCTCACCTAACATAACCCTTGGAGCAAGTTTACATATTTTAAAGAAGTCCATCGGCCGAAGCCCGAAATCCTCAATATGTTGTGACGTTTCGGTGATTTTAAGTCATTTACGGTGATAAAGTTAGTCATTTCGGTGATGGGATTAATTTATTGCCTTACTAAAATAATGCTGTTTGGTTCTCGCCTAATTTGTTTGCCTTGTGCATGGGTGGAGAATCCTATAGGGCAGCCCCGGCTGCGGCCGGGGCAACTTCAAAGTTGCCCCGGCGGGGCCGGGGCAGCCACTTTTGAGAGATCTTTTTTTGCAAGACCTTAGTTATTATTTAAAAAGAATACAGAAACGCAAATATAATCCCAGCATAAAAATGCATACTTGGTACGACTATCTGTGCAAAATATGGGTAAAATTGCGCTTTTGGTGCGCTTTCGAAATGGGGGGGGGGGGGAAGAGGGGTAGTCAAAGGAGGCTGAGCCTTGCCAACTTTGTCTTAGTGAACACCTCGGGCAGGTCAGAAAACTTACATTTTCGGGGAGGCACAGTTGGGGTCGTTATCTCCGGTCTAAAGGAGGCATATTGTCCGATCTAAAGGGGTGCCGGAGGCACTCACGACTCAAGGGGCGCCACCTGCACTCGAGAGTGGCACCTTCGGTGTCCAGACGCCCAGGATAGGCGCCCTCAATCGTGATCCCCCCCGCATGTCAATGAAGTTAGCGACGGATTCGGATTCGAATTCAGCGTCGAGTAGCGATTCGCTTCAAAATGTGGTGACAGGTCAATTGGGGCACGCTGATCACGAAAATGACATTCATTTTGACATTCACGGTAATCTTAACCGAAGTTATTGTCCGATCGCCAAAATAATGGTCTCATTCGATTCCTTGGGTCAGTATATATAGCCGTAGCCTTCGCAACCTCACTCGTAGCAAATGACATTGGCCCTCAATTTCAAGATCAATGGCGATTGGATGATAACTTCGGGTCGTTTTGAGTCCTTTGACCTTGAAATTGAGAGTCATTGTCATTTTCCACGAGTGAAGTTGCAAAGGTTACGGCAGATACTGACCCGAGGAATCGAATGAGACCATTATTTTGACAATCGGCTTCTAACTTCGGGTCGTTTTGAGCCGCCCCGTCCTATGACCTTGAAAATGAGGGTCAATGCCTCTTGAAAAACACTTTTGCCAAAAAATAGTTTTTTTGACGTTCGATGACCCTAAACTAAACTATTGACATGAGCTCAAATTTGTACACACCAAGTAGGATTTAATTTTTCAAGAGCTTTCGATTGTTTTTTCGTTTGTTCCTAGCTATCATAGTTCCCGAGATATTTGGGGGTGTTCGAAGCGAAGTCCTAAAACTGGAAAATCTGACCTTTGATGACCTCTGGTGACCTAAATATTGACCTGACCTAAAACAATACCGAAAATACTTTCGATAGAGCTTGTCTCTACCTATGTAACGCCGTTTTTCGATTGTCGCTCCGTTGCGTGGTTTTCGAGATAATAGAGGGGGGGGGGGGGGCGAAATCCGTCCCTTCTCCAGGGCGTGTAATTAGCAGAGGCCCTCCAGGACGCGTGTTAATATCCACGAAAGAAGCATAACATCAACTGAGATAAGACTGGTGACCATAGGCGTACCAGTGCAACGGTTGCTTATGCACCCGGGAGGCTCGGTCGGGGGCCCCCTACGGGAGGTTCAGCCGGGGGGCCCCTACGGGAGGTTCAGCCGGGGCCCCCTACGGGAGGTTCAGCCGGGGGGCCCCTACGGCAGGTTCGGCCGGGGGCCCCCTACGGGAGGTTCAGCCGGGGGGCCCCTACGGCAGGTTCGGCCGGGGGCCCCTACGGCAGGCTCGGCTGGGGGGTTCCTACGGGAGGTTCGGCCGGGGGGCCCCCTACGGCAGGTTCGGCCGGGGGCCCCCTACGGCAGGCTCGGCTGGGGGCCCCTACGGGAGGTTCGGCCGGGGGGCCCCTACTGCAGGTTCGGCCGGGGCCCCCTACGGCAGGCTCGGCTGGGGGCCCCTACGGGAGGTTCGGCCGGGGCCCCCTACGGCAGGCTCGGCTGGGGGCCGCTACGGGAGGTTCAACCGGGGGGGGGGGCCTACGGCAGGTTCGGCCGGGGGCCCCCTACGGGAGGTTCAGCCGGGGGGGCCCTACGGCAGGTTCGGCCGGGGGCCCCCTACGGGAGGCTCGGCCGGGGGCCCCCTACGGGAGGCTCGGCTGGGGGCCCCCTACGGGAGGTTCAGCCGGGGGCCCCTACGGGAGGTTCAGCCGGGGCCCCCTACGGGAGGCTCGGCCGGGGGCCCCCTACGGGAGGTTCAGCCGGGGGGCCCCTACGGGAGGTTCAGCCGGGGGGCCCCTACGGCAGGTTCGGCCGGGGGCCCCTACGGCAGGCTCGGCTGGGGGTCCCTACGGGAGGTTCGGCCGGGGGGCCCCCTACGGCAGGTTCGGCCGGGGGGCCCCTACGGCAGGCTCGGCTGGGGGCCCCTACGGGAGGTTCGGTCGGGGGGCCCCTACTGCAGGTTCGGCCGGGGCCCCCTACGGCAGGCTCGGCTGGGGGCCCCTACGGGAGGTTCGGCCGGGGCCCCCTACGGCAGGCTCGGCTGGGGGCCGCTACGGGAGGTTCAACCGGGGGGGGGGGGGGGCCCTACGGCAGGTTCGGCCGGGGGCCCCCTACGGGAGGCTCGGCTGGGGGGCCCCTACGGGAGGCTCGGTCGGGGGGCCCCTACGGCAGGCTCGGCTGGGGCCCCTAGGGAGGCTCGGCTGGGGGGCCCATACGGGAGGTTCGGCCGGGGGCCCCCTACGGCAGGCTCAGCTGGGGGCCCCTACGCCCGGTTTCAAGCACACGGCCTGGCAGCGCCGAAGCAATTGAGGGGGGGGGGGCAGGGGTGCGTGCCGCGAGCGATGCGGGTCAAGGGCCCTCTTATACCGACCGAGGGTAAAAGGCTCCCGGCCCCCAAAACATCCACGCAGGCTGTCTTACCTATCCGACAGGACCGACAACGATGCCCTCTTCTACGCCGACACCTCCCTCCATTCATCACATCCTCATGACAGCCCGAACATAGACTTTCTCTCCAACGTGACCTTGACAAGATCCAACGTTTTTGGAACTGACTGGGCAATTTCTTTCAGTGGACCCAAGACGATTCAACAGACATTCACCACCAGACATGATGGACTGGCCCCTGACCTAGAATTTGCAGACCAACACATTCCTACTGTATCTAGCCATAAACACCTAGGACTGACTCTATCAACGGACCTACGTTTCCATGACCACGTTAACAAAATTATCAGGACAGTCAATATCAGGACAGGACAGGTCAATATCAGGACAGGACAGGACAGTCTTCAGCCCTATTTATCCAGTAGCTAAGCCACTACCTAGACACATACTTAATGCTTTTTTAAAATCACATACATACTACCACACTTTGACTATTGCCACATCATATACGACGGGAACATTACTATTGCAGACGCGACTCGGCTTCAGACTTTACAGAACCGGATCGCGACACTATAGTGAATGGGACATTCCCCCGGACTTCGACCAAGGCATATTTTAAGGATTTTCGACTGCGTCCCAAAATGAGAAAAGGGCGAACCCTATTGTCGGAAATGGCACCCTATAGGTAGGCTGAAAAGGGCACTGTGCTCACAGGTGCAGAACAGCAGACAAGTTGTTTGGGGGTCAAAACGAACCATTTCCTTTAACCCGCGAGTTACTGGGGGGGGGGGGGGCTATTTTTTGCCCCCCCTCCCGTTATTTTGCAATAACTCTTACATGAACACCAGTATCGTCACCGAACTTGCAGTACCTTCTCTCACATCAATTCTACACATGTTGGCAAAAGGAAAAAATATGAGGTTATGATAGGTCAACCGGGAATGACGTCAGAGTGACGTCATGTTCTTCGGTTTTGGTTGCAAAATAATGGTTTGCGGAAAACGCTGTCAAAGGTATGATATTTGAGATAAACTCAATTGTCTTAAACCAAATTACTGACAATCGACCGGGATATCAAACTGCTATCGCGGAATTTTGAGTTTTTTTTTAAATTCACAATTTTGAGAAATCCAAATAATTTTTTTTTTAAACAAAATTTTCAAGAAAAACAGAAATATAAAAAAAACGGAATATATGTAATCGAGACGTGTGCGGTGAATATGTGTACCAAATTTGAAGTAGATATATTCCAAAATGACTGAGTTATCACCTTTAAATGACACAAATCGACCACCTCTCACAGCATTACTATGCATAAAAAAATGCATTTCCATTTTTGCTTTTTACTTCTATTTATATGCAACAAACAATGTTTTAAGGTCATTTTACGCGTTCTAGACGATAAACAAACCCATAAACATGTGTTACAACGCCTAATGACCGTAATCTGCAGTTTGACCTCGTGACCTCGGATGACCTTGACCTGACCCAAAGTCATAAACAGCTTAGAAAGGTACTTAGAAGTGTCAGACACACGAATCATACCGATTTATCGACAGCTTATGCGTTTAATATCGCAATTTTGCGAGACAATTCCATCCATCGAGACCTTTTGACACGGTCAAACATTTTGTACTTGACCTGACCTGTGACGTCATCGGTGACCCCGAGGTCAACAATATTATGTTTCCCTCGATAAATTTCCCAGGACTATCGAATGCCGTTTGAATTTTTACATTCAGTCCAGTAGTTCCGGAGATCCGAGGGGGGGGGGGGGGGGGCAAAAAATAGCCCCCCCCCCAGTAAGTCGCGTTATGAAATATACCCCAGTAACTCGCGGGTAACCCTCGCCAGTGCTGAGGGGGGGGGGGGAGTTGATGCCACCCCTCGGTTTTTCGAGAATAACTCGGGTAAATATCAACCGAATGTGATGAAACTTTCAGTACCCCACTTGTGAACAATTTGACACATATTCTGAAGAAAAAAATTAAGTTGTAGGTCACATGACCTTTGACCTGTTTTTAAAGGTCATGTCAGGCGCAACTGGCGTCTCGTAGTATTGATCCTTGTAACTTGTGCAGTTTCATAGTGTTTGTTGTTGAGGAGCATATGAACAGGTGTTTCCATGTGGAAGTTGTGGTTTCCATTGATATTGTGACCTCGATTGACCTTTTCAGAGGCCAACCGAGGTCACTGACCTCCGATGACCTCATATTACTTTTTTGGCTTCTGGCAGTTTCTAGAACATTTTGTGACGCTGATTTCAAATATGGGATCCATTTTACATAATTATATATTCCACTGGGGTCATGGGCCCCAACAGGTCAACCGAGGTCACTGACCTCAAATGACCTGACATGATCTGACATGACCTGACATGACCTTTTTGGAATTTGGCAGTTTCTAGGACATTTTGTGACGCTGATTTCAAATTTGGCACCCATTTAGCATAATTATATGCTCATTCGCGATTCCCGCTCGATTAAATTCAATTTAAACGCATTTACAATTTGGTTGAATTTTGGGTCATTGACATTACCTCAGAGGTCACCTAATGACCTAGGACCTTAAAATCTAGGCCAATTAGGGGCGAAACGCTAGGGGGGGGGGGGTGTAACCCCCCCCCCCCCCTGCATGGTCACGCACTGATCGGACGCTGCACGGGCGAGGGTTAAAATTTTAAGCAGAGGTCATCGGAATTCGCTTTCTTGTGCATTAATACCGAACTCATTTTAACCAACTTTCCTATGCAAAATACTTCGATTTTTTTTAGGAAAAGTTTTTTTTAGATCGTCCCATGGAATCCATCTTCAGAATCTTTTTTCGATAGACGGCTTCTGCAGATGGTAATGATCCTCTAAAAGCCGCTAGAAATCGGTAGATTAAACGTGTCCGATTTCACCTGCAAAATTTGGTTCCCGAAACTCCCCCCATTAGATCAAGAAATACATTTGCACCACTCATGATTGGCACACATTCGTAGAATTGGAGTTGCCTCATCACTATTTAGAATCACTTCTTTGCGGACTATGATTTGCTTTTGAATATTGCAAACTCAACATCACCATTCCGTCAGTGCACTTTAAAACTAAAATGCGTATACAGTTAATTATATTTTCAACAACCATAGCCTCTTTCATAATAAGACATGAATAAAACAGCAAGAATGGCTATGGCTCGACTTTGGAGCCGTAGGAGATTTGTGACCAATACCTTATAACACATATATACTTTGGCAAATGGCTCTGGCAAATGGCAGAGTGACCGGACGTCGGCGGCCGAGGCTGTTAAGCTATGTACTAGCTTATGTACCTCGTATGTTAACCCTCGCCCTACGGGAGCTTTTTTCACCTTCGCCCTACGGGGGGGGGGGGGGGGCCTGACAGGCCCCTCTGTTAACTTCCAAACCAAGCACCTTAGAGCAATGCGGCAAGAACCAGCATTTTGCCTGTCATGAGAGGAATCTAACAGTATGCGATTTTTAGGTTTCAGGTCAACGGGTGACCTTACAGGTCAAGTGAATGACCTCGGATTTACCACGTCGAGAACAGCGATTTTGCTCTTCAGAAAACCTCAAAATTAGAAATTGATAAATGTAAATAAAAAGGAATGTTCCTAGACCAATGTTGGCTCAGAAATACAGGAAAGGTAATTATTTGTTCGTATCTTGTCAAACAAAGTTAAAAAAAAGTTATTTTTAAAAATGACGTCATCAGTTTCTTACACTTAGGGAGCCATCACTCAGTCAAAAAAGAAGATATTGCTTTGAAATTTGGTATGGGTATTGTCCATACTCAGTTATCTCACATAATTCCGTTTTTCTAACATCTTTGAAAATTTTGATTTTGTGGGCATTTTTCCCCCCAATTTTTTTTTCAATGTTAGGAGTCAAAAATCCAAAATTTTGAAAATTGGAGATTGCCATTGTAAAGATAATGCCATTTTGTATCTTTGGTGAATTGGGTTTGCAATTTGTTTTAAAACTCTGTTTTCTACGATTTAAAAAAAAAACTATTTTTTTTTTAGTAACATGACGTCATCAAAACATCATTATTTCCCAAACTACTTAACCAATTTCAATTAATTTTTACAGCATACGTATAATTGTTGTAAACTCAGCTACCGAAAATTTTAACAAGATGCATCGCATGTGTAAAAAGTTATTCAAGAAAAACCTCAGGGGGGGGGGGAATGTCAGGCCCCCCCCCCCCGTAGGGCGAGGGTTAAGCTATGTACCTGGACTATGTACTCAGTCGGTTAAGTATTGACGCTACCTATATACGTGTGAAGAATGTTTTATGTTCGAAATCGCAGTTGCATTGTGTGAATGAATGCATGCGTCTTCGGTTTTGTCTAATATCTGATTAGTGTACATAGACCTGTTTGTTCGTGTTTGATCTGTTTGTTAGTGTTCAGCAGAGCCACACATTAACGCGTTTACTGAACGAATAGTTTTTTTCATTTATTTATGTCAAACAGAAGTCGGCTCAGAGGTACGTCGAGAGGGTTGTGGTTAAATCTACTTTTCCCACGGTTCCTATTCGGGCCAAGCAGGTGTAGCTATTCTGGTACCTGGCGGATATGAACAGAACACCCCATCCAAGAAGGGTTTACTGGCTCAGCAGGACGAATAGTGTGCGTAGGACCAGAATCGCATTAGGTTCTGGTGATAGTTTATGCGCTAGGGTAAATTGTTAATTGTAGTGTTTTGCTAGTGTGTTGAACCTGTCAATGTGTGTTGAAGATTTGTTGAATGAGGTGCAATAAAAAAGACCCTTGAAAAAAGGAGTTTATGCGCCATCCGTCTGTCAAGTGTGACTTTATCGAGCAGCTAAGACAAATTTTGTGGGGAACTATGCTAAAATGCTATGCTAAAATTGTGCTAGCTGGTGATTTTAATCTTAAATTAAGCGCCCTTGATTCTGATAACTAGAAAGCAGAGCAAGCATAAAACTCAATGATTTGTTGGACGATTTTTTTTTATTAGAAGACGCTTGGAGAGTACAACATTCTAAAGAACGAAAGTATACATGGAGGAGACTGAATCGGCTCCAGAAGCCCGCATTGCTATGATTTTATCAGCAGCGCTATCCTTAAAAATACCGTGGTAAAAACTAAGATAGCCGCTGGGGTTCTAAGCGAGCATAACTTCGTTACCCTTAAATTATGTCTGTGTTCAGACCCCAGTGGGCCTGGCTTGTGTCGCTTCAACAATTCCTTGCAAAATTATTCAGAGTTTGTGGATTTGGTTAAATCTGAAATTAATAAAGCTAAAAATGCATCCGATCCTTATAGTGATGATATATCGAAAGGAGTTCAACCATAGTGATTTTTCCGGGATAGGCTGACATGAATACACGACCGCGATCAAAATTTAGGCTGACAAATTTAGCCTGACATCTCGCATGTCAGGTTAAACAGGGTTCACGCAAACCGTGTAATTATACTAAAAAAACTTCGCGTGGCCCAAATGTTGCACAGATCTTCCCCTACCGGCAGATGCCTGTATTATAAACAACAAAATCCCTATCATGGGCGGTTCCAGCCAGCATTCGTGATCGGGGGTGGGGGTTGAAGGGTCGGTTGTTCAGTGGGGTACCAAGCCATTGATCAGGAGCAGGGGCGTCGCCACTGGGAAGAGGAGGGGGGGGGGGCATTGGCTGATGTAGAGGGGGCATGGGGCCATGCCCCCTCCCCCCCGAGTCTCGAAGGGGCCAATAGCCCTCGGTCGGCTTCAGGAGGTCGCTCTGAATGGGAGCTCGCGGTCGGCCTGAGGGGTCCTTGTTCGTCTTGAGGTGGCCTTTGTTAGCCTGTAGGGCCCTTGGACGGCCTGAATGGCATTCTGTCAGCCTGAGGGAGGGACCCGTGTTTAGTCTGAGGGCCCTCAGTCGTCTTCAGGGACCCTCATTCTCCCTTAGGGACCCTCGGTCGGCTTCAGGGCCATCACTCGGTCTGAAGGGCCCTAGGACCGTTTGCGGGAGCCTGTCTGAGGAGTCTCTTTGTCAGCCTGTGCGCCCTTAAGTTCGGACTGAGGGTCCCTCAGTCCCTCTGGTCCCTCTGGTTGGCATGAGGGACCCTCAGTCGGCTTGAGGGACCCTCAGTTGGCTAGAAACCCTCAGTCAGCTTGAGGCCATCCGTCCGCCTGATAGGTCCTAGTTTGACTTGAGGTGGCCGTTGGGTCGTCGTTGGATGCATAAGTTACTGCTAATTTGGTTGTCTTTGTATTCAATGTTTGTTATTTTTAAGGGCAGTAGGGCACATAATCACGATAAACAGAGTGGAAGGCATATTATCCATACCATTTCGTCAAAAAAGCAATACTGGATTTTGGTGAACTCCGAAATTCGCTAACAAGTACTTGGGAGTACCTACCGGTCGTTAAAAGTGTGGAACGCTTATCAACTTTAACTTTAAATATCTTTCGGTAGGAATGCTTATATGCAAAATTTTATAATTTTACAATATATTTTGATCTCGTCTGTCGATTTCAAGTGATAACTCCATTTGTTGTGGGAAATGGTAATTATTTTCCTTTAACTAAACAGGGTTCCCTGTATTCGTTGTCACTGCCTGACTGAACCCCAGCAAGGAACCAACCAGGTGAGTAAACCAGGGCCCAATCTTACCAAATCCCGTGAATGCGTAAGTACGGCATCCGTGAATGGAGTGCTCAGAATGCCGCACTATAGGGAGGCACGGCGTTTGGTTTGTCCAGTCTCATTGTCAAAATAGCTCAGTCGGGGGAACACTAGCCTAAAAATATACATGTCCTCGGTTCGATCCGCGGGGTTTCAGAAGTTTTGCAGGCCGGCTTACCAATATGCCGTACTCCGGTACTGGTCAGGCTATGCGCCCTATACCCAACAACAACTACGGCATTGGTAAGATTAGGTGCAATCTTGGTAAGATTGGGCTCAGGTGAGTACAGCACTTTGGCCGTTCCCCCCCCCCCCCCCCTCCCAATCGATTTGATAAAGTTCCATCACTAATGTCAGCCGACGTCACGCATTTTCATTGTGCGATAGAAGTTATCAGTTTAAAGGGCTGGCGTCAGCTCGGGGCCTTGTTCTTCAGAACGACGACGGAGCTACGGTAGGACGGAGCTACGGTAGGACGGAGCTACGGTAGGACGGAGCTACGGTAGGACGGAGCTACGGTAGGACGGAGCTACGGTAGGACGGAGCTACGGTAGGACGGAGCTACGGTAGGACGGAGCTACGGTAGGACGGAGCTACGGTAGGATGATGAGACCGGCTGCCGGTTCAGCTAATTCGGTAAGTAATGGCACGCCACAGGCAGACCAGTATATGGCGTGCCCGTCACAGTAATTCCAACGGCAGACCACAGACTGGACAGACAGACAGACTGGACAGACAGACAGACTGGGCAGACAGACAGACTGGGCAGACAGACAGACTGGGCAGACAGACAGACTGGACAGACAGACAGACTGGACAGACAGACAGACTGGACAGACAGACATACTGGGCAGACAGACAGACTGGGCAGACAGACAGACTGGACAGACAGACAGACTGGACAGACAGACACACTGGACAGACAGACAGACTGGGCATACAGACAGACTGGCAGACAGACAGACAGACTGGACAGACAGACAGACTGGACAGACAGACAGACTGGACAGACAGACAGACTGGACAGACAGACAGACTGGGCAGACAGACAGACTGGGCATACAGACAGACTGGACAGACAGACAGACTGGGCAGACAGACAGACTGGACAGACAGACAGACAGACAGACAGACTGGACAGACAGACAGACTGGACAGACAGACAGACTGGGCAGACAGACAGACTGGGCAGACAGACAGACTGGACAGACAGACAGACTGGACAGACAGACAGACTGGACAGACAGACAGACAGACAGACAGACAGACAGACTGGACAGACAGACAGACAGACTGGACAGACAGACAGACAGACTGGACAGACAGACAGACTGGACAAACAGACAGACGGGACAAAACATCAAAAAATGGTTTTATTACGCATTTACTTCACCCCATATTGAGTGACCTGCACACGCCTATGATTTTTGCATTTTCAAACGCCACTGTCATATATCAATTTCCAATTCAATCTCTATCGTTTCGTATTAATTGTGTTAAAATCGGTCGATAAACATGAAAGCTATGTTGGATCAAAAATACTACTAAAATTTGTGTGTTTTGCCCCCCTGTTGCCCCCTATCAATTAAAAAAAAAATATTTAGAAATGTAGATCGTGTTGAGGGGAACCAAACACCGTTTCATTTTTGAAAATCGGACGGGTAGATCTCGAGATCTCCGGGGGGGAATCTGCCCCCCCTGTTACAAATAGGGTTAATGGGCTATTTTACACCCTAATTCGATAGTGATAGTCGTGTTACCATCTGACTTCATTTAAGTCAAGTTAGTGTCAAGCTCAGCTCAAGGTCAGGTCACAAAAGGTGAAAATTTGGAATTGATTAACCCGCGAGTCACTGGGGGGGGGGGGGGCTTTTTTAGCCCCTCTTAGGAATACTAGGAATATCTCAACAGCTAATGCAGATATCAACACCAAAACTTTGCCAGGCCGTACAAATGCCACATTTGAAGAAAAATACAATAAAAACGTTGAAAGGTAGAAAATTGCAAGAGCTACAAACCAGCTATCTCGAAATTTTTCGAAATTTCAGAAATTTTGGTTTTTGACTCAATTTTTTTTGCAAAAAAGTTGTTTTTTGGAAAAATGCCCACAAAATCAAATTTTTCAAAGATATGAAGAACAAAACGGAATATATGTCAGATAACGAAATATGGGCAGCTACCATACCAAATTTCAAATTGATATTTTTTTTTACTAACATGTCATAAGTATGGGTAAATCATGAAGTCATATTTTGAAATTGCGTTTTTTGGCCTTTATTGACCAGATACAGAAAAATAAATGTCAACACCGTATTTGTTAGATAAAACTGATATAGAAACATGTTTTTTTTAATTTCGATTTATCAAATTCAAATTTTGACCTTTAGTGACCTGCACTTGACCTGAACTTGACACTAACTTCACTTAAATGAAATAAGGTGGTAAAATGACTATCACTATCGAATTATACGCGTAAAACCATCCATAAAACATGTGCTGCATGACTTTCGTAGATATTTTGTGTGTAGTGACCTTTTGAGACCTGACCATGGCCTTGATATTTTCCAACAATCTCACTTTAGCTCATGTGAGATATGTATCATACCTTTGCCAGCACTTTGGGGGATTATAGGCGCAATCGAAGGCCATGAATGGCAAGTATTGTCCATAAACTCAAATACCTCGATTTTTACTTTTGACTTGACCGTGACCTGATATTCTGTATTTATAATTGCAACTTAAAGCAAGTGCTTTCACAAAGAAGGAAAATCCATTTTTTTTCTCCAAAAACATTTTTCTTCCTTATATTACCTTATGTATGCAAATAACTCGCCAGTAATACATTTCTTAAAAATGATAGAACAATATGATAGGGATTGCTTTTTTATGTTCTATACGGTGGGCATACTGTTTTTGTTTTATACAAATGATTTCCCCTTAACACGCACCCTGGAGGGAGGGGGGGGGGGCGAAATCCGCCCACCCCTCCTGTTTTTGTTTGTATATATATCCTTATTTTACCGGGCGATGTGAATAATATTTTGGTACCTGCCTAAAAATGAACGGCGCGTTGTCTGAAGTAAGACAAATAAAAATCGGCCGAATATGTTTTGAGTTATAGGCCATCAAAGTAAAAAAAAAATGTTTTCAGCGCCAGACCACACAAATCAGCCCTGTGCTGTTCCCGTATACCGGAAAAATGGAAGTGTTTTTGGCAATACTTGCGACTTGTTTGATGTATATTGTTGTGCTATATAGTTTCCAAGGTAATGTTAGGTCAACGAGGTCAAGTCAGGTCATGTTGATGACAGGTCATTGGAACCGAAGTAGGGTAACTGAAAGGTTGTAATAAATGCATATGACTCATGCTTTCTGAACTCATGCTTGTGGTCCTGAGTCCATTCATACCTCGACAACTGCTAATTCGTTGTCATCACTCATCTGATCCCGTCCTCGCCTGAGGCGGTTAGATAATGGAACCGAAGTAGGTCAACTGGAAGGTTGTCATAAATGCAAATGATTAATGCCTTCTGAACTCATACTTTGTGGTCTTGAGTCCATTCCAGACTTGTATACGACTCAAATTTGTTTCTCTCGAACGATTCAATCACGACTCAAAATCAACATTAGTCGATTCAATCACGACTCAATGAGACTTTCATTTTTTTTTGTATTTGATTCAATCAAAGACTTTGAGTCAGAGTTTTCGACTCAATCGATTCAAAATGACCTTTAGGCATATCAATCCCGACTCAATCATTTTGAATCATATAACAACTCAATCACAACTCAAACTATGACTAATGACTACGTTTGCAATTTATAACTGAGAGTGATTTGATAGTGCTGCATTTTGTGTATTTTATTTATGTATGGTGAAATTGTTGATGGATATTACCTACATGGTTGAAAACTTGAAGTTTTGAAATTTGGAGGCTTCTTTTAGGCAATTGAGTCGCGAACTCGACTCAGTCAGCTCTCTAAATATTTGTTGTCGACTCAATCATGGTTTCTACCTGAGCTCTTCGATTCAATCACGACTCAAAGCCAAATCCTTAAAATGTTAGCGACTCAATCAGTTTGAGTCGCAAAAACTGCTGGATTCATGAGTCGCGACTCAATCAGAGTTGAATCGTATACAAGTCAGGTCCATTCCCACCTCGACGACTGCTAATCGGTTGTCATCTGATCCCGTCCTCGCCTGAGGCGTTTAGATAATGAGCTGACCGCTCTCTGGTGTGTGCCGCAAAGTTTGTGGTCTTGAGTCCATTCCCACCTCGACGACTGCTAGTCGGTTGTCATCTGATCCCGTCCTCGCCTGAGGCGCTTAGATAACGAGCTGATTGCTATCTGACGCGATGCCAGATAGTGTGCCGGAAACGGCGGGGTTTTCCTCCTACCGCGCCAAAGAGCGACCGTGCCAGAGGGTGACCGCCCCTCGAGAGCGACCGCCCCCCTTCCTCCCTCAAGAGCGCAAGTGGGAAAACCGACGCCTCGACCAAAATCCGTATAGTTGCAAACAAACTAGTATTTGTTAGCAGCAAGCAGCAAACGTCCTGGTGGGCCAGAATAGTTGCATACGTACTAGTATAGTTGTGAACGTTCTAGGATGGATGCAATTGTCCTGACCGGTCAGGATAGTTGCATACATACTGGGCTGTCCAGTACATTTGCAACAATACTAGTACAGTTGCAATTGTACTGAAAGATTGGGCACGGCTGATTGATGAAAACTATTATTTTTGGCGATTTTCAAACAATGTCTTGGGGTGCAATATGGTTCATGATTATATAATGTCATGGTCAGTGATCACGTTACTAGGCAACAGTGGTGGTGGTACAAGGGGGGGGGGGAGGAAGTTGCCCTTACCAATACTGCTATTTTCACCATTACCAATGCATGCCGTTTTCAATTATTCACGATTTTGTAAAGTTTGGTTCCAAAAAATCGTTTATTTTTATATTGTCCAAAAGGGAAGCCATTGTAGAAGATTATGGCTATGTTATTCAGCCACCTCCTCTGGTTGCAATACAGAGATCCAGGTTCAGAGCCATCTGCCAGCTTCGTAAGAAAGTCCATGATCTCATTGTGCTCTGAATCGGAAACGACGCGGCAATTCTTGCCCGGTGTGCTTTGAAGCCACTCGTCCAGCTTAATCACAAATATCACGGGACATATGGAAGGGGAAATCGAAAGCACGTCTCACTGAAATACAATATGACTTTATTAATTTTTATTTCAAGTTCTTTTCTTCTATAAGTGAAACATGAAACAATTGCTTACACCAAATTGCAATATCCGATTTTTCAAAAAAGAAAATTATTCCTTATACTCCCTTATAAGAGACATAGCAGTAATACATTTAAAAAAAATAATAGGAAAATATGATAGGGATCGCCTTTTAATGTGCTATACGGTGGGCATACTGCTTATTTTTTAGAAAAATGATTTCCCCTTAAAGAAACAAAAAACTTAATATTAAAAATATGACTTTATTAATTTTTATTTCAAGTTTTTTCTTCTATAAGTGAAATATGAAGCAATTGCTTTCACCAAATTGCAAAAACCTGTTTTTCAAAAAAACAAATTTCTTCCTTATATTCCCTTATGTATGCCAAGACCTCGCAGTAATGCATTTTTGAAAAATTATAGAAAAATATCATAGGGATTGGTTTTTGATGTGCTATACGCTGGGCATACTTTTTTATTTTATAAAAATGATTTCCCCTTAAAGGAAACAAAAAACTTAATATTAAAAATATGACTTTATTAATGTTTATTTCAAGTTTTTTTCCTCTATAAGTGAAACATGAAGCAATTGCTTACACCAAGATGCAAAATCCGATTTTTCAAAAAAAACATTTTTCTTCCTTATACTATCTTATGTATGCCAAGACATTGCAGTAATACATTTTTGAAAAATGATAGAAAAATATGATAGGGATCGCTTTTAGATGTACTATACGGTGGGCATACTGTTTTTTTTATAAAAATTATTTCCCCTTAAAAGAAACAAAAAACTTAATATTTAAAATATGACAGAATCAGGCTTAATGGGTCTATTGCATGGTGGCTATATACTGGTAGATGAGAATTCCTCTAAACTAAAAAACAAAATAAATAGAACCAAACAGACTTCATTCTTAGACAGCCAATGAATGTACCTAAAATATTTGATGTACTTAATTTTTAAATTGCTTAACTTTAAGTACAGTTTTTTCTTGTTGTAAAAACGCTTGTCAGGTAAAACCAAAATGTATAGAACCAAACCGTTATTAGTCTTAGATAGAAAGGGTGCAGCACTTTAAAATAAAGAAACAAATAGTTTTAAAATTACCTAACTTTAAGCACAACATTTGAAGATTTTTTTTTTTAGTATTTCTATATTTGTATAGGTGAAATATTTGTCTGAGCGAAAATATGAAAACACTAGTTGATAGCCTGTTTCATTGAATATCCAAAACTTTTTTTATTTTATTAATTTCGATTTTAAGTATTTGTTTTATAAATTTTAGGAAAACATTAAGTGCTACCGGATTTCAAATCTGAAAACGGATTTCGATTTCCCATCGAATTGTTGATCTGATTCGTATTCCAGTTTTTTTTCTTCAAAATACTTTTTTTATAGACTTTTGAGTTATAACAAGCCGCTGCCACTAAAAAAAAAAATGAAATACAACGAACATCGACCGAACCACGTTCGTAACTGGGTCGGCGGGTTACAAGTGCCGCTCGGCCGATGGCAAAAATGTATACCATTTTCCCCGTATCGGAACGATCAGCTATAACTCCTATAGTTACTTAATGCAAATTACGGAAAAAATAGATTTAGGTGAAAACTTCTGCATCCTACAAGGGCAACGTCTTTTTTTCGAGAGAAAAAAATGTGAACCCCTCAAAAATAATTTTCAAAATTTTGTCTTCAGATTTTAATTTGTATTTTCTTCTATTCATATTTCTTATCACATTCTGCTTAAAAAAAGTCTGACATTTTTTTTCAAAACAAAAAATCTTCGTTTTTTGGGCAACATTTTCAAAGTTGTTTTTATTTTTGAAGTTTTGACATTTACGTTGTTTAGAAAAGGCCAAGGTGATTCTAGTGCCACCTTTTGTTTGTCATTTAAGTGCGTTTTCGCCAAATTAATATAAATGATAAATGATTAGATGCGGCAAAAATCTGTTTTTTTTTGGTCAGTTTTCTTCCTTTTACTCTCATTAGTAGAGTGGCATATACACGTTGTCCTTAAAAGCCTATTAAACACTTCAAATACCGATAGAGTCCAACATTTGTTCCGTAGTCAGGCTTAAAGGGTCTATTGCAAGGTGGCTATGTACTTGTAGATGGGAATGCGTCTAATTTCAAAACTAAAATGAATAGAACCAAACCGATTTCAGTCCTGGATAGCCAATGGATGTACCTAAAATATTTGATGTATTTTATTTTTAAATTGCTTAACTTTAAGTACAATAAACATTTGCGTAAGAACGCTCGTCAGCTTAAAAAACAAAATTTATAGAGCCAAACCGTTATTAGTTTTAGATATATAGGGTGCAGCACTTTTAAATAAAGAAACCAATAATTTTCAAAATACCTATTTTTAAGCACAAAACTTAAAAAGGTGATTTTTTTTCTCAGTATTTTTATTTTTATAGGTGCAAAAAATGTATGAGCGAAAATTTGAAGGCACTAGTTGATAGCCTGTTCTATTGTCTATACACAACTGTTTTTGTATTTAACCAATTTTGATTTTAAGTTTTTATTTGATAAGATTTAGGAAAACATTAAGTGCTGCCACCTGGCGGCAAAAATCATATTTTTTTAACAGTTTCTTCCTTATACTGTCGCTAGTATAGCGGCATATCTTTACTGTCCTTAAAGGCTTATTAAATACCTCAAAATATCGATAGAGTCCGAATTTTGTTCGGTAGTCAGGCTTAATGGGCCTTGGTGGCTATATACTGGTAGATGAGAATTCCTCTAACTTAAAAATAAAAATAAATAGAACCAAACAGATTTCAGTCTTAGATAGCCAATGAATGTACCTAAAATATTGGATGTACTTAATTTTAAATTGCTTAACTTTAAGTACAAGTAAAATTTGCGTAAGAACGCTTGTCAGGTGAAAACCAAAATTTGTATAGCCAAACTGTTACTAGTTTTAAATAGATAGGGTGCAGCACTTCTAAATAAAGAAACCAATAATTTTCCAAATACCTATTTTTAAGCACAAAACTTAAAAAGGTGATTTTTTCAGTATTTATATTTTTATAGGTGAAAAAAAATATGAACAAACATTTGAAAACGCTAGTGGATAGCTTGTTACATTGCCTATCTGAATCTGTTTTATTTTTATTTTACCAATTTTGATTTTAAGTATTTGTTTATTAAGTTTTAGGAAAACATTGAGTGCTGCCACCTGGCGGCAACAATCTGAATTTGTTTTTGAACAGTTTTCTTCCTTATACTATCATTAGTATAGCGGCATATCTTTACTGTCCTTAAAGGCCTATTCAAGGGATTATACGGTTTTTTCCCAGAATAATTGAGTTACCTATTAAAACGTACTTATAAAGGTGGTAGAAGTCCCACGGTAGCCACATTTTTCTGGAAATGACCTCTTCTGCACGTAAGGACATTCCAAAGTGCGCGGTGATGCCACCGCGTATTTTCTGCAGGACCGGCTGAGGCAGAGCCAGTCATCTCTTTTATGCTAATAAAAACACCTCACGTATGGCATATTTCCGGTAAAATAAGCAATATTTGAAAGAAAATAAACTTGTTTTGTTCCAACAACAGCAGCAGTTACCTAGTTTTCCCATAAAACTCTATATTTTTCATGAATTTTCATGCCAAAAAATTAATACGCCACCACCAAATTCTCAACGCTAAAGGCCAGAGAAAAGAAAACACAAAAACACAGATCCAGTGTAGGACTTGCAGATAATTAAACACTCTAAAATTTATCTTAAGATAAAAGTGGTGGACAGTAGTGCCGATCAAGAACTCGTTATCTGATACTAGTCTCGAAAAACGCCCAAGTTTTAACGCTGATAATTTCTGAAATAATGGACTAAATGAGTATTGAGGTCCATGTTATATGTCTTAAACTTGCTTAAAGCTCATACAACTGCAAAAGGGTGCATTTATTTTCAGGACGGAAACCCGTATAATCCCTTTAAACACCTCAAAATACCGATAGAGTCCGAATTTTGTTCGGTAGTCAGGCTTAATGGGTCTATTGCATGGTGGCTATATACTGGTAGATGGGAATGCCTCTACTTTAAAAGCCGAAATTAATAGAATCAAACTGTTTTTAGTCTGTGATAGCCAAGGGATGTACCTACGATCAGAAGAAGCTCAGAAGACCGAAAGCTTCCGAACCTTTTCCGTAGTCAGACTTAAAGGGTCTACGGCATGTTGGAAATATACTGGTATAAAGAAATGCCTATAACTTAAAATATAATATTGATAGAACCAAATCATTTTCAGTTTCGAATAGCCAATAATGTACCTACGTTCTGTAAAGTAATCAAATTTTAATTGCTTAACTTAAAGAAAAAATAAAATTTGAGTTAGAACGCTTGTCACTCAAAAAGTAAAATTTATAGAGCCAAACCATTTTCAGTTTCAGATAGACTATACCAAGGAATTTATAATAAATTAAACAATAATTTTAAAAATACTCAACTTAAAGAAGAAAACTTAAAAAGTGGTTTTAAAATGTAAGTTTTTTTGCAATTTAAAGAACACCCATACATGATCAAAACTTGTGTTCTATGTATGCGTAGCCGCCATTAAAAGACACATTTTTGGGGGGTTTCAAAATAACAATTATACATAATATTTGCTAAGTAATTGCTAAAAAACTACTTAAATTTTAATTAAAGTAAATTAATCAACAGAGCTTGAAAAATATATATTTAAGAATCTCTTTACTTGTAAAATGTTGCCCCGTTCCTGCCGGTTCCAAAAGTTTTTTTAAAAAAGATTCTTGAATTATTAAGCACGCTAGGAGCATAAACACTCAGACATGTTTAAGCAAAGTCTGGTTTAAAACCTTTAAATGTAAACCACTATTACTCAAAAACTATCAAAGCTAAAAGAAAATGGAAAACATATTCTTGTTTAGCTTGCCAAGTTGTACTATATTTAGTTATGAAAACTCAAAAAACTTGTCACTTTTAAGTTTCACAAAAGCGACGTCCCCCAGTCATATCTTCAGTATAATGGTATATGGTAATGCATATAACTTAAAAACCAAAATTATCACAACCACATCGATTTTAATTTTTGATAGACAATAAACGTACTACAATATCTGATGTACTTAATTTTTGCTATGCTTAAGTTTAAGTACAATCAAAAGTTAAGTTAAAACACTTGTCACTCAAAAAACACAATTTATAGAGCTAAACCGTTTTCATTTTCCAGTAGTTCTTATGCAGGGCTTATAGATAAGGTAAACAATTTTGTTTGAAAACATTAAACTTAAGGTAAAAAATAAATAAATAAAATTTACATTTGATGTTTTTTTATGTTTTTAAGAAAAACTATACATGATCAAAAACTGTGTTCTATATATTCGTGACCGCCATGAGAAGTTGCATTTTAAGGTTGAAAAAAATACCATTTATACTTAATATTGGTAAAGTTACTGCTGAAAAATTACTTAAAGTTTAATTAAAATGATAAATTCATAGATATAGTAAAAATATCGATTAGAGGGTCTCCTTACATGAAAATCGATGCCCCGTTCATGCCGGTTCCAAAAATAGTTTTTTTGTTCAGATTGATCGAATATTAAACAAAATATGAGCATATACACTGAACCATGTTTAAGAAATGATGTGTTAAATTTCTTAAAATGGTAACCGTGATTACTCAAAAACAAACAAGGCTACAAGAAAATGAAAAAAGATTCATGTTCAGCTCGCTGAGTGGTACAGGAAACACTTTTCAAAACCAAACAAAAAATGTATATAAAAAGTGTGACGCATATACATTTGTGATCATTTGGAGCTAAATAAGTCAAAAACTCTTACAGCCACCACTATGCTGTAACCACTGTTACAGCCAGTGAGACAGCCATCACTATGCTGTCTCACGATGATAGTGTAATTGTCAAACCGTCAGATAAGTGTAAAGGTCTTGTCGTTATGAAAAAAGAAACGTATGTCGGTAAGGCACGGGACATTCTTGATAACTATGAGCAGGTACCAACAAACCCCACCCCTAAAGTGGAAGCCACCACTAAAAGAATAATCAAAACTGTCATGAAAAACAAAATGGATAAATCACTTGTTCAATCTCTACTACCCCAGGGGTCGAGAACAGCGGAATTTTACGGACTCCCAAAAAAACAACACAAGGAATCAGTGCCCCTTCGCCCCATTGTATCTGCGTGTGGAGGCCCACTTGATAAAGTAACGTGGTTTCTGGAACAAATCCTCTCCCAGCTCGTAAAACATGTACCAGCGCATTTACCAAACACAGACACCTACCTTCAACGTCTAAAACAGCAGTACCCAAACGGCCTCCCGCCCGGTGCAAAATTGTTTTCAGTCTCGATGTGACCAATCTGTACGGTAACATACCTATAGATGAAGCGGTGCAGACGGTCATGAATCTGTTACAGGAACACAGGGATTCCATCAACCTGTTCGGACTATCTTGGACGGACGTGGAACCCCTTCTAAGCCATTGTTTAACCAACGGCTATCTGAGATTTGGCCAGTCCTTCTACAAGCAAACCATGGGACTGCCAATGGGGGCTATGGAGCGCCCTCCACAGCCATTATATTCATGGGAGCCCTGGAAGCCATATTTCTTGCCTCGGACCGCGCCCAGCCTGACATGTACATGCGTTACATTGACGACTGTTTTTGCGTCTGGTCGCACGGATCAGATGCGTTGACATCCTATTTTGAATATGTGAACACGATCCACCCTACCATAAAGTTCACCATTGAACGATCAGACACGGTCACCCACCAGGGACATATCCCTTTGAAGGATACCCTTATCAGGGTGCACCCTGATGGCCGCTACAACACCCAGCTCTACATTAAACCGGTGGCAGCCTCCATCATGCTACCATTTGACTCCGCCCAACCATTTAAAATGAAAAAGTCTGTAGCTAAGTCACAGTTCCTTCGGGCCCTTAAGGTTTCCTCCGACCCCGGCAGTGCCAAGCGCAGTACAGACATGATCCATGCTTTGTTCCGGCAAAACGGCTACCCGTCCCGTTGGCTTAATGGGGTGGCACGTCAGGCCATGTCACAGCACAACAACAGGAACACCAATAAAACAACCCACAGACCACCACGGAAGGATAGGATTTATGTAACCCTCCCCTTCATAAGTGACACCCTGACTCGGAGAGTGGACGCCGCTCTAAAGTCTGTCAATCCTAACCTGACAGCGTCTTGGAAGAACGACAACACCATCACTAAACGGCTGGTGCACTCGGCTCTAGAGCCCCCACCTTGTCGCGCCGGGAGAAGGTCCTGTCGCACGTGCGACAGTGGACTGCCTGGTCGATGCATTACTAAAAATGTAGTCTATCAGATCACTTGTGTGAGGTGCGCTACCTCTCACTCAAACGAACCACCTCCGACATACGTAGGGGAAACAAAACGGTGTGTCAGATACCGGTTCGATGAACACTTTAGAGACGGGGTAAATCGCACTCAACAAACCCCATTCGGGCAACACATGAGTCAATGCCACCCTAATGAGTCAGAGCCTCGGCTATCCATCGCTATACTCCGTCGATGTAAAGACGCTGCAGACCGGAAGATAGCCGAGGCTCTGGCCATTCGAGACAGACAGCCCAAACTGATAGTCAGTTTGATACCTGGCAGCTGTTAGGACCTTGAAGTGTGTTCCTGGGGCTGGCGGTGTGACATCCGTGGCTCATTTGTATCGCCTAGCATAGCACTAGCATGTTAGTGCTAAAGTTGATACTCGTATACTGTTTGTAAATGACTACATATGTGAGTGATGCAGCTGTGTAATTCGTTTGGATGGCCTTTGCTCGTGTTGAGGTGGAGGGGTTCGGTTTAATGCAGGGAGAGATTTACTGGTGTTTCACCATTGCGATTTCATCAATTCTGATGAAGCCGCAATGGTGAAGTGTTAGTTTGTATCTCTCTTTGTATTTTTCGAATTTGTCTTCTTTAACGTGAACAAAAGGCTATATAAACAATAATTATAAAGTGTGGACAATTTTTTTGGCGGTTTTGTATAAATAAGGGTCACGTGTTATATCGGATGGTTGGAAAACTGTGCTTGAATTGTGTTAACTCTGATGAAGCCGCAACGGTGAAATATTAGTTAATATATCTCTCTTTGTAATTTTCGAATTTATCTACTTTACCATGAGCAAAGGCTATATAAACACGATTTATTAAGTCAAAAACTGACTATCCGATTGCAAATTTGAAAAAAATATTTGGAGTTCCCATCTAATTTGACATCTGATTCAGGTTTTGCTTTTTGAAAATATTCCAAAGCAAAATATATATTTTTTTTTTTTTGGGGGGGGGGGGAAATCAGTTTTAAATTCATAACTTTTTTGTTGATCAACTTTTCTTCTTTTTGAATGCAGAATCAAACCTGCCATCATAATTCCGCTTCTTATGAGTTATAACACGTTGCTGTCATTCATTTTAAAATTTCGTGTTTTTTTCCCCCAAAAAAAAATTCAGCCTATAACTTAAAAAAAAAATATACAAGAAAAATCAAGGGGTTGCAATTGTGTGATTTTACATTATCTACCATATTTTTTTAAACCCCGCCCCCACCCCCAAAAAAAAGAAAAAAAGTTATACCACCCCAAGCAACGATTTTTTGTTAATGCCAAAAAAAAAAATATAGGTAATTCTAAGGTCGGAACAAATCCTTACATAACGTTTTTTGTCTTTGATTGATGGACTTGTTAAAATTTTGGTAACGCGTCAATTTGAAAAAGGGATCCCTCCTATCTCAAAACTTCTCAATCGATGTTCGATTTCTGTTTGTAAAAATGTATCGTCTAACTTTTTGCTCTTTTTACTTGTATTAAACTCCCAAAAACAGCTTATCCCAAGACTTAAAAATCAAAAACTTCATTTTTGTAGGGATTTTTACAATTTCAAAATTTTACTCTTTTTTTTGTCAACAATTCGTAATAGCCAAAATATGCGTCTTTTTAAGATGCATCTTTTAGCTATCTTCGATTTTTAAACTCCTCAGAAACCTATAAGTTATGACTCACAAATTTGTCAAAAAAACAAAAAAGTCGATTGTGGCGCCCCCTATGCAAAAAATTATAAAACGATATAGATTCGGAGGTAGAACTGCAAGGGGTGTCTGATTTTTTAAAGGATTGAAAATCTGTTGAGTAGTTTAGAAGTTGCACTTACATGCAGGTTAGGTATTTATTGGAATAAACGGTCGACTTCACTAGGCAATCATATACCCTCTCATCATCTTTTGGCTTAGCCCGTATTTTTAAAAAGCGAGTAGGTTAGAATCCGAAACCATGTAAAGAAGTAGGTTGGCGAGATAGGATGGAAGCCGAAGTTTCAGCGTAGTAGGTAAACAAACATAGGTTTCAGAGCCAAACAAAAATCACGTTTGCAAAACATGCCGATATGCCATGCAAACATGCCATGCAAACATGCCATGCAAACAAAACTCTAACCGATTTTTGACCATTTTCCATTTTCCATTGACCAAAACCGAAACCGGACTTGGAAAGAAGACGCTTCAGGCTACTTTTTTTCCTCAAAACCAACCCACTTTTATTTCTAGGGGGTCTAGGGTGGGGTGCCATCTCCAGTGTCTAGACACTGCATATGGTCGAAAAACCACTGCATATGGCCTATTCGGTTTAGTTAGGAAAAATACCGATCATTAATTTTCCCAAACTTCCAACTTTGAATTAGGGAATAATTTTATTTAATTCTTAAATTTAGATCACAACATTTTAATACCATAACGGTAGCCAAATAAGTTGTTGCTAACAAAATAAAAGGTGATTATCTCCCTTTAAGCTCATGTCCTTGTAGTTGTGACGTCACGACCATAGTGCAAATCAAAAGTGCCATCACAAATCACGATTGTCGTGACGGCACAAACAAAATCAAGGATGTTTTTTTATGAAAAGTTAGGAGGAAGTTTTAGGACAGAAGGCGGTCTAAGATGTGTGTGAGAAATATATAAAACATCGAGAAAAATACGCTGAATTTGTTATGCGTAAAAACCTTCTACCTGTCCCCAACTCCATTGAATGACCTTCCCTCGAAATTAAAATGAAAAAGTTCAAAACTCGACTTTATTGATATTTCGATACACATATCTTCATCAGAATGAATTAGCTAAAACAATTGTTCTGTTCCTCGCACAATCACTGAGAAACCTAAGTACCGACTATGGTGATAGTTTCTTCAGTTGTGTCAAATATTCTCATTTAGCCTATATGTACCATGTGTTAACCCTCGCCCTACGGGGGGGGGGGGCTGACAGACCCCCTGAGGTTTTTCTTGAATAACTTTTTACACATGCGGCGCATTTTGCTGAAATTTCCGTAGCTAAGTTTACAATAATTATACGTAGGCTGTAAAAATTTAATTGAAATTAGTTAAGTAGTTTGGGAGATAATCATGTTTTAATGACGTCATGTTGGTGGAAAAATGATAAATATTTGACAAATCGTAGAAAACCTAGTTTTGAAACAAATTGCAAACCCAATTTATCAAAGCTACAAAATGGCATTTTCTTTCAAATGGCAATCTTGGATTTCCAAAATTTTGGGTTTTTGACCCCTAAAATAAAATAAGAGAACTAAGTATGGACAAGACCCACACACAATTTCAAATCAATATGTCTATCTTTGACGGAGTGATGGCTCCCTAAGTGTAAGAAACTGATTACGTCATTTTTTATAACTATTTGGACTTTTTTTGACAAGATACGAACAAATTATTACTTTTTCTGTATTTCTGGGACAAAACTGGTCTAAGACATGCCTTTTATTTACATTTATAAATTTTTAATTTTTAGGTTTTCTGACAGAGCAAAATCGCTGTTTTGGACGTGGTCGATCCGAGGTCATTCACTTGACCTGGAAGGTCACCCGTTGACCTGAAACCTACAAATTTCATACTGTTAGATTCCTCTCATGACAGCCAACATGCTGGTTCTTACTGCATTGCTCTAAGTTGCTTGGTTCGGAGGTTAACAGGGGGGCTGTCAGCCCCCCCCTAGAGCGAAGGTGAAACAGCTCCCGTAGGGCGAGGGTTAATTTACGACACAATTATTAGTGTATAACTTTTGCACAATCAGTGCAGTGAAACGTGAGTTATCGCTGAAACCCAACCAAGCGAGCATGCATGCATGAAGCAAGCAAGATTTCGGCGGATTTCGGCCTATCTGTAAGACTATACGTTCGTTCGAACGCTTGGCGTTCTCATTCACTCCGTCTGAATTACCGTGTGTAACTGTGCAACCGGCAATTTGTCAGTTACGGCGGGTAGGAGTTGACCTCCCTCGGTCGGCCCAAGTTGGATCGGTCCGGGCCAGGGGCGCTCTCAGGTCCATACTGCCCCAAACCGGGGCAGGGAGCCCAAAATCAGTTATTTGAAGAATTTAGAAGTTTACATGCTGGCGACGTGCCACTTTAGAGCAACCTGTAAGATAGTACTACTGATACGCCTAGTGTCTTTTTAAGTGTCTTCCTTGTTCCATTTAAGATCTTTGGTCGGTATTAGCATGGCACACTATAACCTACCACACTGTATGAAGGGGGGGGGGGGGTTACCCAGAGGCAGATCCAGAGCGGGGGGGGGGGGGCAAAGTGGTCAATTTCCCCCAAAACGAAAAGTCAGTGGGCAAAAGTATGTTTTTGCCCCCCCCCCCCAAAAAAAAGAAGTTCGAGTAAAAGTTGCCATTTTTATCGTTCCGAAATGTATTTGAGCTGTTTTTGGCAACTACAATTTGCACACAAAAATGCACATACAATATTTTATATATAATGAATAGCGAAGTAAAGCCGAGCGACTGTAATAGGTCTGTTACGTTATGCTTCGGAAAGATGTTAATATATGCGTTGCCTTGTGACAATCCCTGACTGATGTATTCGTCCAACTGTTGTCGGTACATGTTCAGTAGAGATCCAGTGAATCTTGAAAAGTGTGGTCCAGACTACGTGCAACACCATTCAAGAGATGTAGTGTACCGAGTTGCAATTGGTAACGTTTCACTGTTATCAACGCTGGCATTTACTCTACTCGTTGCAGGCTGAAATATCCCGATATTGTATCCAATGTATTCGGATTGCGAGCCTGCGCACCATTGCTACACCACTGTTGTCACTGTCGTTATATTTTTCATCAAATGCCAGTAAGCAGGTATGGATTTACTGCATCTCCTATGGCGTATATTACTATCTGACGTCTTGTCGTCCCATCCTTTACATATATAGCGATTTCCTTTCAGTACGAGCACGTTGTGGCATACACAATCATAACAACCTACAACTCCGCAAGAATGTTTTGTCTTATAATCAAACGGCCGCTGACGAGCCGTCTCCAAAGATGAATTTTTGATACCCTCATTCGTAACGTTTGGTTCTCCACAGCATGCGGACACGTGCATGACCGCCGGCCGTGGCACAGATCAGCTGCAGCCTGCTCTGATATTTTGTGACCCGCGCCCTTTAACCTACTCCATCCTCTCATCCCAAGTCGTCCTGGGGATGTACCCTACCAGCATGCACAGATGTTATAAATTGATGTTATTAAAGCTGGAAAGGTGCGCTTTCTCGTTTTTTCACATTTTGCTTGAGACGATCCTATCACATCCTTGCCAGCTGCCACTGGATCAGCATGCATCTTGTTTGTGCGCTTTGCCGATTAACGCCCACCGTCACGAAACATATGTAAAGAGTGAAATTGGAACCAAAAACGCATTCACATTCAGCCATTTTAGCACATCCAGCCAGGACAGTGATACCAGTTGTAGTACGAAGTGTTTCATGCCAAATCCTTCGTTGAATATTTTACCCAAATACATTCATATATACTTTCGCTGAAGATAACGTGTTAGCTCGGGTTGTATTTCGTATTTTGAGATGATGTATTTGCACGTACAACAAAACCACCGGCAGGGAATCAGACAGTAGACGACAGGGCCCTTTCAGTGCCGCCCCACAAACCAGACTGTCCCCGCTCTCCCGACTCCCTCCGATCTCACGTCGTCCCCGCCCGTCACATGACTCATAGCGGAACAGCTGCAGGTCCGTCACGGGAAACCGCGGCCAGGATCGTCACGGGCCGCCAACATGGGCAGTTAAGGTGATAGGTTGCACTGCCACCTGTTGCCGTTCCCATGCGACGCGGACGGCCGGACCAGTCAGGCCACACATACATCACGACACACTGAACTATTCACTACACATTCCCCTGATTTACAAGAATCACAACACCACTCACATATGAGGCACACATACACACCCTAAATAAAACTTACAACGAACTTACGCCAGTTACAGGTAACACACATTGTTCCACTCTCACACGTCTCCTACTTCATCTATCATGTCCACAGATACGCTGAAACCATATAATTGTTCCGGTGGATGGCGAGCGCGCGTGCTCCGACGGACAGGAGCGTTTTCATCCGCACTGCCCTCTGACAGCCCCGGCGGCTGCTCGGTGACCGCTAAATCGTTTACAGCTGCGTCCCGAGCGTCACTCTCAGCCGCGTGATTTACGATCGGTTATCCTCGTAACCTAGTACGATATCCGAATCACTGTCGCTGTCACTGCCGCCCGTGTCCTTCACTGACTGAGCTGTCGGTGGAGCCGCACCATGGTGATGCCGCACGCTGCGGACGTGCCACGGCGCACCGTCCACTTCCACCTGCTGGGGGGACATGATTTTCGTTATAGCACCGCCGCGCGACAGTCTGTACAGCGAGTTGGTGTACCGCGACAGCGCACCCAGACAAGGTCACCGACCTTGAACCGCTCGCCCCGCTCACGCACCTCGTCGGGAGCGGGTGGCGGCCGGCGGCCGACGCTGATCGGCTCGGCCATGGGCAGGTCGTGACCTGCCCTGCAGAACACCGCAGCCGCCGGAGCCGTGGCCGCGTCCTGCCCGTCGCGGGGCGTCATGTTGTAGCGGTGGACAGCATCAGCGATCGTGCCGCCCTGCCTCGCCGCCATCACCTTGATGGTACGATGGTTCCGCTCGACGATGCCGTTCCCGCTGGCCTCATGCACAGCACGGAAGTGCATTGCAGTGCCCCACCGTGACATCAGGGCTGTCATGTGGTGGCCACGGAACTCGCGGGCATTGTCCGTCAGGATTTCGGCAGGTGCTCCTCGCTCTAAGAAGATCTCCTCCAGCCTCCTCGTGATTTCTACTGCTTCCGCGTGGTGCAGGGTCCGCCAGATACTGTATCGTGATGGCCCGCAGTCGATCAGCGAGAGGTACACGCGGCCGGCATACTTTACGACGTCCATCGCCAGTCGCTCCCACGTGAGTGGCACGTCAAGCGATCCCGGCTGCCAGCGGACAGGCGCAGGATCGATCGACTGGCAGGCATTGCACTGTCGGATGATATTGCGCACCATTTTCCGAGTCACTTTCAGGCCGATCTCTCTCCGCACGTACCAGAGAGTGCACCGAATTCCCTGGTGCCCAGTCGTCTCGTGGATGCAGCGGGCACGCGCCAGGTCTGCCTCGAGGCCCTCACTGTCGCCACTGTCGGACAGATCGCGGTCACCGGCAGCTGCCACATGCTGGCTGAGATCCTTCTCGTCTTGAGTCCAGCTCTTGGGGACGCAGGTGAGCACGTCCGCTTGGTTGTCTGCGGACTGCACCAGTCCGATTGTGACGGAGAGTTGCAGCTCTTCCACCAACTGCTTGATGATGTCGATGCGCCGGCGGATCAGCAGCCCTCCGTGTGCTTTAGTTCGCAGTCGGGCGCGGCCGCTCAGAGCATCGTCGATCCACCGATGGACCGTGGCCGAGTCAGTACGGAGGTCAATGATCTTGATTCCCCATGTGACTGCCATATGATGCCACTGAGCGCCGCGTCCAGCTCTGCCATGTTAATATGCATGGCGGCTTTTGACTCCGCCCGCAGCCAGCTTGCATCCTCCACCGTGCCGCCACCCGGGTCTACCAAGATGACACCGTTGGCAATGGAACTGGCATCGGTCCAGACGATGAGCGGGTCACCTGTCAGCGGCCACGGGCCCCGAGCCGGATCCGACTCCTGGAGCTGCTGCACGACATGCTGGATCTGCAACTGCAGCGCCGGGTCCTCCGTGCTGTCGTCCCATCCCACAGTCAGTTTGTTGACGCGCCGCTTCAGCCACGCGGCAGCTAGTCGGATCCAGCCCGCCACAGGCACGTGCGCCACTAGCCGGCCGCACCACGCGAACATTGCTCGCCGCGTGACCTTGGCAGGCGGCGCGGGAATTTCACTGTCTCTCTGCCAGCGCAGCTCACCGCCACATGCGCCGACTCACAGGCCGAGCAGCCTGGCACCGTCTGCTGCTCTTTCTGGTGGCTTGCATTCCAGGCCATACTGCGCGTAGTGTTGCACGACCTCCTCTGCGCTCACGACGTCCTCGTCGACCAGCAGGTCATCCACATACGGCAGAACGCCACGCATGTCGTCCCCTGCGTTCACGACGTCCTCGTCGACCAGCAGGTCATCCACATACGGCAGAACGCCACGCTGCATCCGTTCGTCTCGCTCAAGGACAGCCCGCACCACTGCCTTCATCACAAGCGGCGCCACATTGAGACCAAACCCTTGGCGCGTGAGACAGTACCTCTGTCCTCTGACCTTAACCGTCTGATACGGCCACAGCCGCCGTTCCAGCCGGAGCTGGAGATAGGCTTTTCGCAGGTCGACGACAGCCACGCCACTTCCGTGCCGCCGCCACCTGCGCAGCTGGTCAGCGCACACATCCGCATCTGCAGTATGAGCTGTCACATACCCGTTGAGCTCGCTGTAGTCCAGCTCCGGCCGCACCTTATTCGGCTGCTGGACTGCCATCAGCGGCAGCAGCCCACGCGGCGGTCCGTCCGTGCACTCATCATACACCCGCAGCCAACCATTGGCGATCCACTCACTGATCTCGGCATCAGTGGCAGCAGCCCACGCGGCGGCCCGTCCGTACACTCATCATACACCCGCAGCCAACCATTGGCGATCCACTCACTGATCTCGGCATCAGTGGCAGCAGCCCACGCGGCGGCCCGTCCGTACACTCATCATACACCCGCAGCCAACCATTGGCGATCCACTCACTGATCTCGGCATCAGTGGCAGCAGCCCACGCGGCGGCCCGTCCGTACACTCATCATACACCCGCAGCCAGCCATTGGCGATCCACTCACTGATCTCGGCATCAGCGGCAGCAGCCCACGCGGCGGCCCGTCCGTGCACTCATCATACACCCGCAGCCAACCATTGGCGATCCACTCACTGATCTCGGCATCAGCGGCAGCAGCCCACGCGGCGGCCCGTCCGTGCACTCATCATACACCCGCAGCCAACCATTGGCGATCCACTCACTGATCTCGGCATCAGCGGCAGCAGCCCACGCGGCGGCCCGTCCGTGCACTCATCATACACCCGCAGCCAACCATTGGCGATCCACTCACTGATCTCACGCGGCGGTCCGTCCGTGCACTCATCATACACCCGCAGCCAACCATTGGCGATCCACTCACTGATCTCACATACACCCGCAGCCAACCATTGGCGATCCACTCACTGATCTCGGCATCGAATTCCTGCCGCGCCGCAGGCGGCACCGTGTACTGAGCCACGTGGTTGTGCAGGCACTCAGGGCCGTCACCTCCAGCCCACTTCCAGGCGACCGTCCATTCACCGCTGTCTGGGCTGAACTCTGCCGTGAGTACTGAGCCACGTGGTTGTGCAGGCACTCAGGGCCGTCACCTCCAGCCCACTTCCAGGCGACCGTCCATTCACCGCTGTCTGGGCTGAACTCTGCCGTGAAATCTGCGGCATCCACAGTCATGCCCTGTCCACGTGTCACACCTGCCACAGTCACGCCCTGTCCACGTGTCACACCTGCCGCCACACGGAACGATACATCCGTTGGCGTCCGCAGGCTGGCACCGCCCAGGCCCGTGGTTCCCGACATGCCGAGCACGAGATCCATTCCCAGCGGACGGTCCGGAACGACCAGGGCCGCGAGCATCACTTGCTTGCCCTCACAATCAACTGCACTATTTGCAACACCTTTGCATCGAAGCGTTCCTCCGTTGACCGTCGTCATCGTCACTGACCGTGGTACCCACTGTTCACAGCATCCTGGGTAAATGAGCGTGTCGGTGCAGCCGGTATCGACCAGTACACGACACACGCGCTCATTAACACGAAGGCTGACCACGGGGAGAGAGCGCTCTACTGCCCGGGAGACGCTGGCGCTGACGTAGCTCCGGAGGCGTTTCCCGACCCTCGGGGGCAGGCCGCCATCACTTGATAGGCGTCACCGCAGGTCCAACATCGCCGGACGTATGGAGGGCACCTCGGCTGCTGCCGCTGACCGCCAATAAGTTGCTGCCGCTGACCGTTTTTTTTTTACCGCCGTGAGCCTCCGCCACCGCCGCCTGCACCGGCTCATTGCCTAGCACGGCGCGTGCGCGGGCGAGGACGCTAGCGAGGTCGAGCTTCTCCGCCCTAGCTCCCGCGTGGACGGTGTCACTGACAGCAGCCGGCAGTCCGTTGACGAATGCGGCCGCGAGCTGGCGATCCGTCGCGCCACCGAACAGGTCAGCGTAGCGGCGCAGACTGGCGAGGTGCACGTCGGTGCTCTCACCTGGCAGCAACGTGCGTGCCATGAACGCCGCGTGCGCCGCGTAGTCATCCATCCCGAACGCCGTGTAGAGCGAGTCTCGCACAGCGTCTACTGAGCGGCGGTCCACCGCGGGCAGCTGCGACCAGACCGCAAAAGCACCGCCTTTCAGTCTCATGGGCAGCACCTCCGCCACCGACACACCGCGATACTCGCAGAACAGCGACGCCTGGGTGTACCACTCAACGACATCACCTGTGCCGTCGAATGTGTCGATGAGGCGGGCGCCGAGTCTGGCTCCCGCCACTGCCTCTTCAGATCCGAGTCTGGCTCCCGTCACTGCCTCTTCAGATCCCTGTACACTAATTCCGTGCGTTGCTTCCATGATGGCCGAAATAGCTTGAGATGATGTATTGGCACGTACAACAAAACCACCGGCAGAAAAATCAGACAGTAGACGGCAGGGCCCTTTCAGTGCCGCCCCACAAACCAGACTGCCCCCGCTCTACCGACTCTCTCCGATCTCACGCCGCCCCCGCCCGTCACATGACACATAGTCGAACAGCTGCAGGTCCGTCACGGGAAACTGCGGCCAGGACCATCACGGGCAGCCAACATGGGCAGTTAACCCACGAGTTACTGGGGTATATTTCATAACGCGACTTACTGGGGGGGGGGCTATTTTTTGCCCCCCCCCCTCGGATCTCCGGAACTACCGGACTGAATGTAAAAATTCAAACGGCATTCGATAGCCCTGAGCAATTTGTCGAGGGAAACATGATATTGTTGACCTTGGGGTCACCGATGACGTCAGAGGTCAGGTCAAGTACAAAATGTTTGACCGTGTCAAAACGTCTCGATGGATGGAATTGTCGCGCAAAATTGCGATATTAAACGCATAAGCTGTCGATAAATCGGTATGATTAGTGTGTCTGACACTTCTAAGTACCTTTCTAAGCTGTTTATGACCTTGGGTCAGGTCAAGGTCATCCGAGGTCACGAGGTCAAACTGCAGATTACGGTCATTAGGCGTTGTAACACATGTTTATGGGTTTGTTTATCGTCTAGAACGCGTAAAATTACCTTAAAACATTGTTTGTTCCATACAAATAGAAGTAAAAAGCAACAATGGAAATGCGTTTTTTATGCATAGTAATGCCGTGAGAGGTGGTCGATTTTTGTTATTTAAAGGTCATAACTCAGTCATTTTTTAAGTTATCGACTTCAAATTTGGTACACATATTCACCGCACACGTCTCGATCACATATATGCCGGGTTTTGGATAATTCTGATTTTTGTGTGAAAATTTTGTAAGAACAAAAAAAAAATGTATTTGGATTTCTCAAAATTTTGAATGAAAAAAACCCTCAAAATTCCGAGATAGAAGTTTGATAGCCCAGTCTATTGTCAGTAATTTGATTTAAGACAATTGTGTTTATCTCAAACATCGTACCTTTGACAGCGTTTTCCGCAAACCATTATTTTGCAACCAAAACCGAAGAACATGACGTCACTCTGACGTCATTGCCGGTTGACCTATCATAACCTCATATTTTTTATTTTGCCAACATGTGTAGAATTTATGTGAGAGAAGGTACTGCAAGTTTGGTGACAATACCGGTGTTCGTGTAAGAGTTATTGCAAAATAACGGGAGGGGGGCAAAAAATAGCCCCCCAGTAATTCGCGGGTTAAGGTGATAGGTTGCACTGCCACCTGTTGCCGTTTCCATGCGACGCGGACGGCCGGACCAGTCAGGCCACACATACATCACGACACACTGCACTATTCACTACATATTTTCATAAAGATATTCCTAGATTATACGTACAGTGAGATATTCAGTTTTGTTAACGGGCTAACGTTCTAATTATCATCGTTTTCACCTTCGAGCAGCTGAACCACTCACGATTCTTGGTGACGACGTGGCAGTAAGTGACATCCAGATCGCGGAGAGGCTCATATTCGTCATGGTAGCGTAGCTCCGTGTATGTGTTACAAGTCCATCGTATTTTGATAATTTAGTGACTAAGGCACTTTAAATTATCGTACGAACGCTAAGGGGGCGTAATAGCCGAGTGGTTAACCCTCGCCCTACGGGAGCTTTTTTCACCTTCGCCCTACGGGGAGAGGTCCTAAAACGACACCCCCTGTTAACTTCCAAATCAAGCAACATAGAGCAACGCGGTAAGAACCAACATGTTGCCAGTCATGTTTATAATCTAAAGGTATGTAATTTTTAGGTTTCAAGTCAGCGAATGACCTTCCAGGTCAAGTAAATGACCTCGATCAACCACGTCCAGAACAACGATTTTGCTCTGTCAGAAAACCTCAAAATGAGAAAATGACAAATGTAAATAAAAGGCATGTTTATAGACCAGTTTTGTCTCAGAAATACAGAAAAGGTAATTATTTATTCGTATCTGGCCAAAAAAAGGTCGAAAAAAGTTATTAAAAAATGACGTCATGAATTTCTTACACTTAGGGAGCCATCACTCAGTCAAAAATAGAGATATTTCTTTGAAAAATGGTTTGCTTATTGTACATACTCAGTTCTCTCACATGCATTCCGTTTTTTTCAACATCTTTGAAACTTTTGATTTTGTGGTGATTTTTCCAAAAAAAAAAGTTTTTGATCATTTTGGGGGTCAAAAACCCAAAATTTCACAAATCCGAAATTTCCATTTAAAGAAATTTACATTTAATATCTTAACTAAGTTGAGTTTGCAATTTGCTTCAAAACTCTGTTTTCTACGATTTGTCAAACATTTATCGTTTTTTCCACCAACATGACGTCATCAAAACATCATTATTTACCAAATTTCCTAACTAATTTCAATGAAATTTTACAGCATACGTATAATTGTTGTATACTTAGCTACTAAACATTTCAGCAAGATGCGTCGCATGTCTACAAAGTTATGCAAGAAAAACCTCAGGGGGGGGGGGTCGTTTTAGGACCCCCCGTAGGGCGAGGGTTAAGACGTCTGGCTCTCACGTGGGGAGCCAGTGTTTCGAACCCGGCAGAGCTATGGCCCCTGGGCGCTAATATGACCAATGTGTTCGCTGGCGAGTGGCACTCCATAAGAGTTGGCGACCAAGTGGGTCGTCAATTCTTAAAAAAACAGAAAAAGGATCGTACGAACGCTAAATGTATAACCGTATTTTCTGGAGGTGATATGTTATACCACGTTATGGTTATCCATATTTGTGCACACGGTTCATTTGGTCGTCTTATGATCCTATTCCTATGTAACCGAAGTTAAATTAGGTTACAAACCTGACCCGGTAAACAACAGGCTAGCGTTCCGCGCATTTGCCGCTCGTCGGTGCACGAACAGCTGTGACAAAACGATAACGGAGACGACAAACGTCCTCGTTTGAAGCAGGCTCATTCCTACCTTTGGGTAAATAAATAATACTTTAATTTCTATGTCCGTTTAATATCATCTTTAGAACTTGCGTCAGCATATTTCAGGTCGATAATGTATTTTATATATGCTTAGGTGTTACTTTTTTACATCCTACCGTTCGTGTGGTACCGTTATGACACGGCCGTCTCCAAAACAGTTGTTTGTCAGTTATCGGCTCTCGGCGTCATGCTGTCATGCTGTTCAAACTATGTTTGTTTTAAATTATGAGTCTTGCAACGAAATTTGGGTATCTGAAGGCCAGGTACGTACTACGTAGCCAGGAGGGGGAGGGCATGGGGGCCCATGTACCCCCCCCCCCCCCCAGAGCAAACCAAATTTACACTAGATAAAATAAAATTATATTATCTTACGACCCGACCCTACTCCCCGCCCCCCCCCCCCCCCCGGTCAACAACATTGAGAAAAATCCTGGCTACGTGCCTGCTGAAGGCTAAATTTGTTTGCCCCCCCCCTCCCCCCAACTGAGCGGCTGGATCCGCCCCTGGGTGTACCTACCCGCGTGCCTGGATCCCGAAATTGGACCTGGGATCCCAGAGGATCCATCGGCATAAAATATATCAGGATCTGGGATCTTTGTTGATCCCTCGGCTTATTGTGTACCTGGATTTGGCCCATCTGTAATGCCATGGTCAAATGGTTAAGTTGACCTAACTTAGTAAACAGAAATATGATGCGAAGTACCTTGACGAGACAAACACGATAGTGTCCAGATTATTGCCTTATCTTCATTAGGTCAAAATCTATGTGCAAAAAACTGTGTTGCAAAAAAAATAGACTTTTTGACCATTGATGACCTCTTGAGCCTAAACTATTGGATTGAGCTAAAATCTGAGGAAACCAGTGGCGGTTCCATACTTCACAAGCTTTCGATTTCTTTTCCGTTTGTTACTAACTATCATAGTTCTTGAGACATTTGTGGGTTTCTGGAGCAAAGTGCTACAATTGGAAAATGTGGGCATTATTGACCCCATTTGACCTTGAAGATATTGACCTAAGGTTATGCAAAATTCGCAAAACAGAGCTTTATACCTAAACTCCGTACCCTACAAATTTCGTTATTGTAGCTCTTATGGGGCGAGATCTTAGGGGGCGGAATCCCCCTCCACTGCATGCAATTCTCAGAGGCCAGGGCGCGTGTTAATATTGGTATGTTGCTCACACAGCACCTTCTATATACCTTTGGGAGCACTTGTGGTGGAAATTGATCCAGTCCTATACTTCTTATGATATCTGCAGCCAATATCGCAAAAGGAGTTTATTTTTACATTTGACCTGAACTTAAATTCAGCATTCTAAGCTCACTTTAAGTTCGTATCGTTGAGATCTTTCGATCGCCGCCTTTTGCGCCTGAATCGGACCATTGAGTCGGGAGATAGACAGGGACAATCGGTCCATTGAGTCGGGAGATAGACAGGAACAATCGGACCATTGAGTCGGGAGATAGACAGGGACAATCGGACCATTGAGTCGGGAGATAGACAGGGACAATCGGACCATTGAGTCGGGAGATAGACAGGGACAATCGGACCATTGAGTCGGGAGATAGACAGGGACAATCGGACCATTGAGTCGGGAGATAGACAGGAACAATCGGTCCATTGAGTCGGGAGATAGACAGGGACAATCGGACCATTGAGTCGGGAGATAGCCAGGGACAATCGGTCCATTGAGTCGGGAGATGGACAGGGACAATCGGACCATTGAGTCGGGAGATAGACAGGGACAATCGGACCATTGAGTCGGGAGATAGACAGGGACAATCGGACCATTGAGTCGGGAGATAGACAGGAACAATCGGTCCATTGAGTCGGGAGATAGACAGGGACAATCGGTCCATTGAGTCGGGAGATAGCCCCCCCCCCCCCGTCAAAGGAGATCACAGTCAATGGTGGGTTAACCGAGCTATCTGAACAGCAAATACGTTTCCTCCGGCATGGTGTTTTTATGGCAGCGTCAGTGGAGTAAAATTATAAATACTATTGGATATGCTCCAAGATGAAAAGTAGCCGTAAAGAGGCAAACAAACAACATGTTCTTCATCGTTTTTTTTCATGCACTGTTTCTCCAAAAGAGGCATTATAAACAAGCATACATCGCGTGTGAGGCATGAGCTTTACTCTAGTACTTTAACGAAATAACTAGGATATTCGCAGCAGGGGCGGTGCCAAAATTTAGGGGACCTCCATTTGAGAGGGGGCCTCCATTTGAGAAGGGGAATTTGACCTCCATGCGGCTCCTCTCACCTCCCTCTGGCTTCCAGAGGGCAGCTTCTGGACTTCAGGGGCACCTCCGACCTCTATAGGGCCCCTCTGGCCTGCAGGGGCCCCCTGGTCTTTGATCTCCCGAGGGCCTCTCTGGCTTCCAGAGGGCCCCTCTGGCCTTCAGTGGCCTTTGGACCTCCAAAGGACCCCCTCTGGCCTCTAGGGGCCCACCTCTGACCTCCATAAGTCCCCTCTGACCTCCCCTCTGGCTTCCAGGTGGCCCCCTCTGGCCTTCGAATTCCCCTCTGACCTCCATAGGACCCCCCTCTGGCTTCCATTGGCCCCTGTGACCTCCGCGATGGGGCCTGTGAGATGGGGCCTCTTTGAAGCATGGAGGGGCTCCTTAAATGACAGGGGGAGGCAAAAATATATGTTTGCCGCCCCCCCTGCCTTACAACAGGGCGGGGGGGGGGGGGGGGACTGACCCTCATTCCCCGGTGGCGCCGCCCCTGATTCGCAGAATCACTGGGATTAATCGATAGTCTCCAGATTTCCTAAATAATTCGCGAATGTCCAGCGACTCCACAGGCAATCCGCGGACTGCCCTCAGACTCTTTTGAATCCGCGGATTAACGGCCGTTAACCCTATTCCTTGCGGGGAGGGCAGATTCTGCCCCCCCCCCCCCCGATGGTTTTTCGTATGCTGCTCCTCCTAAACTACTGGAGTCTCGAAATTTCAAACTTTTCTTAACATTGAATTGCGCATGTTGTGTCAAAGTTTTGAAAAAATAGGCCCAGCAGAGGCGGTGCCAGGCTCTTGTTTTGGGGAGGGTTTTTACGAATGCGGTTATGCGGCGCATACTTGCTTCGTAGTTTGCGGTGCAATAAGTGCGTCAGAAACATTTGCATTGCAATATGCATCATAAATACCGTAATTGCACATATTTGTTGGCAGAGACACACTCATGTACAAAAAATGGGAGGCGATACCCACCCTTAAATTAGGTCCAACTTCAAATTAGTCAGATGATAAAAAGCGTTACGTGTATGCCCCACGTTGTTTACCTGGATCTGCCTATGCGCAATATATTACATTCAACAAATTGCAGCACATATGTCCACATGTGACGTTCATACCGCCCCAAACAATCACGAACAGCACATATTTGTTCTCAGAAAATCTCCCCATGTTACATCCCCTGAATAAGCCCAGTAATTTGTATTTTAGTACTTGTCTTTGGATATGTTGAAGACCAGTACATTTCAAGCTCAATTTTGTTTTGTTGCATGCAAATCGGTCGAACCATATGATCACAATGACCAATAAAAAACACACCCCGAATGTTCGTATTTGTTGCCCCCTGATCCCCCATTTTTTAACGAAAAAAATATTCGGGGTTCAAAAAGAAAGATATTTTGATGAGGAATCGAATGGTTTTTCCCATCGAAATCGACCGAGCGGTTCCCGAGATTTCGGGGGGGGGGGACCTGACCCCCGCACGTTACCGTAATTCTAGCCAGCCGCAAGGAATAGGATTAATCCACGGACTCACAAGAGTTTTGAGTCCACGGACCGCCTAGGTAATCTGCAGACTACCTTGGGAGTTTTAAATTTTATCCACTTTGGTCCCATCTAAGTGGACCAAATTGGAAGAAAAATAAACCCAAAATCGTTGCAGGCGACGTCATCCTCCCAACCTTTGGGACGGATTTGGGCAGGGTCTTCACCATTCGATCCGGTGTGGGCTAAAAATGGTGCCGTTTTCGAGTTTTATCCACTTTGGTCTAATATAAGTGGACCAAATTTGACCAAAACCGCTCTCATAGGTTCGAAGCATGACATCGTCTGCAACGATTTTTGCCGGTTTTGGTTCAATTTGGTCCACGTACCAAAATGGATAAAACTCAAAACAGCATCGTTTTTGACCAAGCCGGATCGAATGGTGAAGACCACGCCCAAATCGGCCCCATAGGTTCGGAGCATGGCGTCGTCTGCAAGTTGGTACGTGGCAATTCGGGTCCCCTTTGGTCCACTTAGACTGAACCAAGGTTGCTAAAACTCAAAACGGCACCACTTCCGACCAATGGGAATAGATAAGTGAAAAAATCAAGTAGATCAGTTTCATAGTTGCGGAGCATGACATCGTCTGCTAATCTGGTCGTTGTTTTAGGCCCTCCCCTGTCAACGCCGCCGCCCAGTGTCAGCGGCGTGAGCGAATGGCGCAGGCCCAGCAGGAGGCGGAGGCCATCGGCAATGCGAAGCTCGACCGCGAGGGAGGCGCCGCCCAGGGTGAGGTGGACGCTGAGCAGGAGGCCGAGCGCCGCGCCGCCCCCGACGAGGAGGAGCACGTAGATACGATGGAGGCCGCCGAGAGCCAGCGGCAGAGCAAGCGGGATCGGCACGCCGCCGTCGACGACGATGAGAGGGAGGAGGAGCGTGCAGAAAACGCCATGGATCGCCCAACGAGGCGTAGAAAAGCGAATCGCATCAGCCGTGCCGCCTGTTCCGCCGACTCCGTGCTGTCTGGCGAGCAGAAGGTCGCTGCGTGCGACATGGGGCGACGCGACACACAGTGTCGGCACTGCAATGCCCTGCTGTGGCACTCAGAGAGAGCTCAGACCACGTTATGCTGCTGTGGCGGAAAAGTGAAGCTGGAGCCTCTGCCGGCGCCACCGCCACTCCTGCGCGATCTGTGGACAGCCGACACACTGCTGGCGCGCACGTTCCGCAAACACGTGCAGCACCTCAACACCGCTCTGGCCCTGTCGCGGATGAGCCAGAGTCGCGCAGTGTCCTCCGGCTGCACTGCGCGGGAGGTGCAGCCGGAGGACAGAGGGTTCGCGCCCTATGTCATCATCCAGTGCGACGACCCGGCGGCGGAGGCTGCTATGCGCCTCAAACTCGTTCCGCTGCTCGAGCCGGAGGAACGAACGAGCCTGTTGGATCTGTTCGGGCAGCTGCAGGTCCTGCTGCGCGACATCAACCCATACGTGCAGGATTTCATCCATGCCGCTAAGCTGCTAGAGGAGGAGGTCCAGCAGAAGAGACTGGTCATCAGGGCCGACATGCACTCTGATCACGATCAGCGCTACAACCATGCCGAGGGCTTCCGGGAGGTGGTGGTGCTGAAGGACGACAAGCCCGTCTATCAGGACATCGAGCTACGCCGGCTGCCCGGAGCAGGACTCGACTGTGAACAGACGGTGAACGAGAGGCACCGGGCCTTCGAGGCGCTGCACTTCGTGCTCCTGCTGCCGTTTGGGACGGACGAGTGTCAGCCGAGGCTGCAGGAGGTGGTGGGCAGGGGGAGGCGCGGCAAGGTGCAAGGCGTCAACCTCATGCAGTATTACGCCCACCGACTGCATGAGCGGCCGGGTATGGACGATTCGCTGCTCCGTGCGGGTCGCCTGCTGCAGGAGTTCGTGTGCATGGCTTTCGCGCGGGTCGAAAACAGGCGGCTTCTCCACTATGCGAAGACCCAGACTGCCATCCGCGCTGAGCTGAACCAGCGACTGGAGGACGGGCTACCCGGAGACGCTGAGGAGGAGGTGACCATCGGAGAGCGCATCGTCCTGCCGGCGGGCTTCGTGGGAGGACCGCGCCACTACGAGGGACAGTGAGTGCACATCAATTTTCCATAAAGACGAGTTGCTATTTAACTATGCTTTTAACCTTTGTGTATTCTGCATATTGTTGTACATACTATGTGCAGTTAATATGTTAAACATTCAACAGTAGCGGCTCTTAGTGAATGTGTAGCGTAGCATGCCCTGGTGTGAATCCAATTACTTTGAAAATGCACGTTATCTGTCCCATTGTGTTGAAGTATTCGTATCTAAGTATTTTCATTAATATGTCAGACGTCAAACACCAAACCATTTGTTTGTTATTCACTATTCAACTAGCTGTTGCAAAGTCATATTTACTATTGGAAATATCTCCGTTGCACAGGTACAGGGACGCCATGGCTATCGTCCGGGTCTGGGGCCAGCCGCCGTTCTACATAATTACGTTCACGTGCAACACCAACTGGCCGGAGATCCAAGCGGCGCTCCTGCCCGGCCAAGACGTCCAGTCACGGCCGGACCTGGTGGCTCGGGTTTTCCGCCAGAAGTTGACGTCCTTGCTCAACGAGCTCAACACCGATAGCATCTTCGGACGCTGCGTGTCGATGCTGATGGTGGTCAAGTTCCAGAAGCGAGGTTAGTTCCGAGTTCCACTTTCTCGCGTGCATCATTTGGTGTTGCACTGCTATGGTACGGTATTACGCTGAATGAAGTTTTCCCGACATTGATTCAATTCAAGTGATGGCGGCACGATGCTCAGCAACCGTAATTAGCGACGGTTTTAACCCGCTGTTCCGCATAACAGCCATGTCATGCGGTGCAGTCTACCTGATGACTAGCATGTACCCGGCGGGCCAGTAAACTATCTCTGTCGGTGAACGAGATCAAATTAAGTGATAACCCTGAATCAATATTTACTATACCACATCATATTGGAAATTTCAATGAGTTTCGAGAGTTCTTATTTCGTCCAGTCCCGTCCACCTCTGTCAATATGTTATTCAAAAATAGTCCTCCAAAATACGAATTATCAATGTCGTTAATACAATGCGACCAATTATCAGAACACCAACGTTTTCTGTGATCTGTAACACTTGGGCACCGGCTCCATTCTTATGCAGTTTGCTTACGTCCTTTGTAGGCCTCCCGCACAGCCACATTCTCTTGTGCGTCCGGCCGGAGGACCGCCCTCGGACCCCTGAGGATATAAACGCGATCATCTCGGCGGAGCTGCCCGACCCCGCTCAGTCAGCCCAGGCGCACCGGCTGCACGACATCGTCGTCGGTCACATGGTGCACCGGCAGTGCGGCGCCGCCCACCTGACCGCCGGCTGCATGGAGCACGGCCGCTGCACCAAGGGCTTCCCGAAGCCGTACGCCGCCGAGACGGAGTGGCGGGACGACCACCCGTACCCCGTGTACAGACGGCGGCCGCCGGTAGAGGGCGTCCAAGAGGTGGTGTGCGGCGATCGGATCATCACAAACCAGTGGGTGGAGCCGTACTGCCCGTACCTGTCGCTACGGTACAATGCCTACATAAACGTGGAGGTCTGCTGCTCGGTGAAAAGTGCAAAACACCTTCTGAGGGATATTTACAAGGGCCCGGTGCGCGCCGGCAACCCCATCGGCGGCAAAGGGGACGAGATCAACGACTACCAAAAACTGCCCTCGATCGGCGACATCGAGGCCTGCTGGCGACTATTCAGCATGTCGACGACCAAGCGCCTGCCGACCGTGGTCGCCCTCCAGGCGCACCTGCCGCCGGACAAGGCCGCCCAACCCGAGATTTCGGGGGACAAGGAACCCACCCAACTCACCGCCTGGCTCGAGTACAACCGGCAGTCTGCTGCCGCGGACTCCGACTGCCTCGAGCTGCTGTACCCCGAATTTCCTAAGCGGTACACATGGCAAGCTGGTCCGAAGAAGTGGAAGAAGAGGGACAAATGTCAGGCCAAGGAGACGATCGGTCGCGTGGTGAGGATATCGCCGCGCCACGGCGAGGTGTTCTACCTGCGCGTCCTGCTCCACCACGTCCGAGGAGCGAAAACCTTCAAGGCGCTGCGCACCATCGGGGGTGTGGTCTGCGACACCTACCGGGAGGCTTGCCGCCTCCTGGATGACCAGGGTGGCCAGGTGTGGGAGGACACCATGCAGGACGCCGCGCACGACCAGATGCCAGCCCAGCTCCGTCGGCTGTTCTGCACAATCCTGCTGTCCTGTGGACCCGCAGAGCCGCCGGAGCTGTTCGAGCGCCACCGGGATGCCATGTCGGAGGACATCGCCCATGACCATCCTGGTTTGCCGGTTGACCTGCGCGCAGATCTGGTGCTCATCCAGATAGAGCAGCAGCTGCGGCGGTCCGGCAAGGAGCTGCATCACTTCCGCCTGCCCGAGGTGACGCCGGAGCAGCGGGCGCGTGCATCAGAGCTGGAGCTGGACGCCACGCAGGGGTAGCTTCATTAGCGGACTTTCGACAGACTCTGCCTGTCATCAGGTAAGAAGCAGTGATAAATATCTAATCATATTGTTTGTCCTGGAATGCAGCGCCCAACTAAGCTTCTTCATGTGTTGTCATGAATGTTGCTAATGTTGGCGGAGATGTGTTAATTTGTTTTCATTCAAATGTTACAGGAACAACAATGACCAGATTTTAGTTGATAATGAAAACCTGTTGATCCTTCATTTCATTCATTGAACCCCATTCGGTCCACAGGACGGGCGTATACCTTGAATGTGTTTAGCTGGTAGAACGTAAGTAGAACGTATGGTAGAACGTAGGTAGAATGTATGGTAGAATGTGTGGTAGAACAGCGGCACTAGCAACAGCGGCATTCACCAGATGCAATAATGAAAAAGTAGCGTGCATGCAGTTATATGCATTTGCTCATTTACTTTATCACAACGCTACGATATTGCTTTGGTCGTTTCAGCCACGGCACACACGCCCAGGTGGTGGGCGCGTGCCTGCGGCGGTCGGCGCTGTGGCGCCGCTTCATCGTGGCGCCACTGCACGACAACATGCAGGCGCAACAACATGTCTGTTGGCGTCTGACCTTGGTCGGGGTCGGGTCGCTCGTCCGCGGCTCCTGCCATATGGTGGTGGCGTAAGCGCAGGGTGCGTGCGTCCGGGCGTCGGACAGAGATTAGCCGTATGGCTGGCCGTGTCGGTGTCACTCAGTAACCGGTGAACAAGTGTGGCGATTCTGGCCTGGGTCAAGTGTCCCGAGAACGAGGCGAACCATCGATCCGGAGATTTGGTGACCGGTGAGCTGGAGGCTGCGGTGACCGGTGAGCTGGAGGCTGCGGTGACCGGGCTGATGTATGGCGTTGGACTCAGACAGTGGTGACTGGGTGTTCTCGACAGACTGCGCGGCTTCGGGGACCGACGGTGGCCGCCGTAAGCGTCGAGCTCCCGTCACCGACATGGTGCATCGCGTTGAGGAACGTAAAGCCAAGCGGTCGGCTCCGGGCCGCGGCTCTCCTTCCTCCGGTGCGGCCGGTGACGTGGCTGTCTGTCTGTCGTGCACCAGCAGGTGCCGGCAGCCACATAAACTGATGGACGCCTGTGGCCATATGGGCCGGCAAGCCCCGCGGTGTAGTGTGTTGGCTTTAGGAACTAAGTGTTTACCGTTCATCGCGTGGCGCGTATGATCATGTTAAATGTGTGAATGTGAAATGTGTGAATCTGTGTGAAATGTGTGATTGAGCGTGTTGGCGCGTTAGTAGCGTGCTGCCATCCAGGCTACACGGGCCAGCAGCGCGGCCGTATTACGTTAGTTCCAAACCTGTTAGATTGCGCATACGCAGTTGTAAATAGATGACCGTTAACCCGCGCGGCGCTGGGGGGGGGGGGGGGGGTAAATCCCCCCCCCCCCCCCCCCCCCCCTCCCGGATTTTCTCCATAACTTGACAACTATCACAGATATTAAAGTGAAACTTACGGTAGCTTATGGTGCATCAATTCTACGTCTTCTGACATTTTTTTTTTAATTCGTGAAAATTTGTGGCAGATAATGACGTTTTAGTGACGTCATGCCATGTCATTTTTGGTGAAAAAACGTTAAATGTTTGAAAAATCGTAGAAAATAGCGTGTTACTGCAAATTGCAAATAAAAGGCGTAAAAAGAAGGGAAATAACATTGTCTTTGCCATGGTTATCTCAGATTTCCAAAATTTTGGGTTTTTGACCCCCAAAAATGCAAAAAACTGATTTTTGGGGAAGAATTTCCACAAAAGTTTTTTATTTGAAGATGTAAAAAAAAAACGGAAGATATATTAGAGAACCGAGTATGAACGATGTTCAAACCAAATTTCAAAGCAATTTCTTTATTTTTGACTGACTTATGGCTCTCTAAGAACAAGTAACTCATGACGTCATTTGTTAAAATTGCGTTTTTTGGCTTTTACTGACCAGATACAGACAAATAAATGCCACCACTGTATTTCGAAGACAAAACTAGTCTAGAAACATGCAATGTTTATTTAGATTAATCAATTAAAAATGTTGACCTTATTGTGACCTGACCTTGACCTGAGGACGATTATATGGTGTCAGACTGTGAAAATGGCTGCTTCTATCGAATTATACGTGTAAAATAACCCATACAACATGTGTCGCATGGCTTTCGTAGACCTGTGACCTTGTGTGACCTGACCTTGACCTTGGCCTTTGCTTACAATTTCACTTTTACTTATGCTGGAAATGCATTATACACTCTGGAGCACTTTGTGAGATAATAGTTGCAATATAAGGCTTTGGATGGAAAGTATAGCCCAAAAACTCAAATACTTACATTTTACATTTGACCTGACCGTGACCTGGCATGTGACCTTATTTTAAGAATGTCGAGTATGCATTCGATTCTTCTCGTTGAGAGCTTGCGATCGCCGCATTGCGCGTCTCGCTGCGAATATTGGTTCGGAAGATACGAGGGGGGGGGGGGGGTAAAATTTACCCCCCAGCGCCGCGCGTTCGGCTGGAGACCCCAGCGCCGCGCGGGTTAAAGTTATTGCGAGAGTGTGCCTGTAATTGAGCATGTAATTTGCGAGTGTAGGTGTTAACGAGTGCGTTTTACGTGTGTTGATTCGTTTTATTCCGTTTTCGTTTAAGATATTGCAACCGTCCAAATCTGGGCCGGGTATGTTACGGACGAAAATTATTTCCCTGTATCTGATTCGGACCGCCCGGCGCTCGGGCGGTCTGTGGTGCCCGGTTGCGTCCGGCGACGACCAGCGACGCTGCTGGAAGTTATTGACACCATGTAACGCACTGTTCGCTTGTCCCACGCCAGCGGCCACCCGGGCTCCACGTTTCCGGGTCAGGCCCACGTGTGCCGGACCATACGCTTGTTGCTTGTTGCGCTCACGTGTGTCAGCCAGTACGCTCGAGGAACTCACGAGGGGTGCACACGCACTGCGCGCGCCCCTGTCCCGGTACTGGTTTTCCGTGAAACAGTACTTGCGAGGGAATAGAAGGACGCACACATACGAAGGAGGCAAAGGTTCCAGCGCGGCTATATGCTCGTATGGACCAACTCTTAAATGTCTCTCTGTGTGTTTTAAAATAATGTGTTGAATAATTGTGTATCATATACAAAAAAAAAGGTGCGTCGCTGTCCCTGTACTAGTACTGATCTGCATTTCCTTTCTATTATTTCGTCTACTTTTGGTTATTTCTTCTTCATTTTGGACATTTGGAATAAACTCTTTAGTTACAAACTCTTTATGAACAATGTTGCCGGCATAGTGCGGATTGTGTCGGTAATAAACAGGGAATGCGAGATGAAAAGGCTCAGTTAGAGACTCAAGTGAAGATCAACAGCGAGTTACAAAGACAGGTGGAAAGCATAGACATGAACGGACGGCTGTCGGACGGACGGCAGGGGCGTGGCCGAATTTTTTGAGTGGGGGTCGGCTAATATGGCGAGGAAAATGTACCCCCATTTTATGCGTGGGCCTTTGCAGCATTTGTAATGTGGTGTTCATGTTATAGTAGGTACTTGTTATTTAGCGCCGCGAAGCGGCGCGAAATTTTACGGGTTTGCCTGATAAAACCCAGAAATATGGGCCTTGTAGAGGATAAGAAGCTAAAAATGCTACTCATTCAATTTACCGTTACAACGAACTGAAGACGGTGACGATGGCTTCGTTATGACAATGGCCACCGATGTGACGCCGCAAAGCGGCGTGACATTTTTTATTTTAGGTCGTGGAAAACGAAATTGTAATATTGGAACCAGACCGTGAGTGGAGCCAACTGCCAAGCCTCAGTTAACCCCTATTCCTGGTCGCACATCTCGGCAGGGGTGGTAAAATGGCCCGTTCTGCTGGACGACGTCGGAGAACAAGATTCGCCTCTTTCTTGCCAGGTTTGCTTATTTTCATCACAAATGATCCGTCAGAGGAGCCACATGCTGCATTTTTGCATGCGTGCACTTTTTTACATCGAATAGTGGGATATTCAAAGGCAACTTCTACTGAATTTGCAGGCCATAATTATGGTTCACACATGAAAATGCTGTCCCACAGTCTACCAAAAAAAATACTCTTCCCATATAGCAACAGTGATATCAGTTTGGCACCACCAGAATGGCAGCATATTAGGCCACAAATATATTTTTTATAGACCATACAAACTATACCAAGTTGTCTGCAAACTACTATTTCAGTCGTCAGCGGTTTGGGAGAACCACGGAAGACCACTCATTGATTTTGAACGGGAGACTCTGCGCCGTCCGTCCAGCGGATCCGCTGGTTTTATCAGCCTTACTCACGTAGTCGCACCCGCCGCCAGACACGAAATAATCATTAAATGAACAAAAACACGGAGGAGTTCTTGCTCCAGTGGAACACCAGATCCCTGATATCCAACTGGGCAGAATTCCGAGAATATGTCGGCAGGAAATCCATTAATAGCCGACGTTCAAGAGAACCATTTCTCGACTCTGATGCTGATAATTATAAGTTAACTCCATTTGGATATTCCCTTTACTGCAATAACGTAAATGAGCCGCCGCGCCGCGGCGGCGCAGCATTGTATATTTCCAATGCAATGGTCAGGTCACTAGACCAGGTCACGTGACCCCACTTCCAAAAATGTTTTCAGTCGCACCACAGCCATAGTTTTTGGCCGATCGATTTCCTACTTACAGGATTTCATAAGACCATTAGTACCTACAATACGCATATCTCGTTTTTTATATCGGGTCGGATCAATTTCGTGACCTCCCCATTATAAGTCAATGGGGAAATAATCAACTGCTTCCTATTCTGAGGATACGAATTATATCAGCCCAATTCCATCTGGATCATGTTAGCATAGGCCATTCTTCAAGTTCCAGTTGTAATTTTGTTCAGTGACCCCTACAGGGTCAGATGAGGTTATCCGAGGTCACCAACATTTTGTTGCCAATAACTTTCGATAAAATCAAGATAGAGAAGTGAAACTGGCACTAATGTGTTTGTCTCGTGGAGGCACGTCTCCCAATGTGCAACATCACCTAATTGGGTCACCACTTGACATTGACCTGAGGTCAAATTTTTAAGTTGACTTAACCTAGTCATCATGAAATGATACAAAGCGCCTTGACGAGACAAACACTATGGCGTACAAATTAATGCCCTATCTTTGTTAGGTAAAAAAATATTTGTGAAAACTGTCTTGCTAAAAAATAGCCTTTTGACATTTGATGAGCTCTGGAGCCTAAAATATTCACCTGAGCTCAAATCTGATGACATTTTTTTTTTTTAATGTTTCAAGGAATTTCCATTGTTGTTTTCTGTTTGTTGCTAGTTATCATAGTTCCTGTGCTATCTGGGAATGTCTGGAGCGAAGTCCTAAAACTTGCAAATCTGACACTTGACTCCGGTGACTTCAATATTGACCTGACAAAAAAAATTGCCTGAAATAGTTTAAAAATGCATTTTAACGAGCTTTCGAACGGTATTTTGTGTTTTTGTCTGCGTTGCATTTGAGCCGAGTTAGAGGGGGCGTCGAAACACCCCTCCCCCCTTCGGCACGGCGAAGGTGGCGCCGAGTACCCGCACGGCGCTGGTTAACACCGGACACACCCGCACGGCGCTGGTTAACACCGGTCACACCCGCACGGCGCTGGTTAACACCGGACACACCCGCACGGCGCTGGTTAACACCGGACACACCCGCACGGCGCTGGTTAACACCAGACACACCCGCACGGCGCTGGTTAACACCGGACACACCCGCACGGCGCTGGTTAACACCGGACACACCCGCACGGCGCTGGTTAACACCGGACACACCCGCACGGCGCTGGTTAACACCGGTCACACCCGCACGGCGCTGGTTAACACCGGACACACCCGCACGGCGCTGGTTAACACCGGACACACCCGCACGGCGCTGGTTAACACCGGACACACCCGCACGGCGCTGGTTAACACCGGACACACCCGCACGGCGCTGGTTAACACCGGACACACCCGCACGGCGCTGGTTAACACCGGACACACCCGCACGACGCTGGTTAACACCGGACACACCCGCACGGCGCTGGTTAACACCGGACACACCCGCACGGCGCTGGTTAACACCGGACACACCCGCACGGCGCTGGTTAACACCGGTCACACCCGCACGGCGCTGGTTAACACCGGTCACACCCGCACGGCGCTATTTAACGCCGGACACACCCGCACGGCGCTGGTTAACACCGGACACACCCGCACGGCGCTGGTTAACACCGGACACACCCGCACGGCGCTGGTTAACACCGGACACACCCGCACGGCGCTGGTTAACACCGGACACACCCGCACGGCGCTGGTTAACACCGGACACACCCGCACGGCGCTGGTTAACACCGGACACACCCGCACGGCGCTGGTTAACACCGGACACACCAGCACGGCGCTGGTTAACACCGGACACACCCGCACGGCGCTGGTTAACACCGGACACACCCGCACGGCGCTGGTTAACACCGGACACACCCGCACGGCGCTGGTTAACACCGGACACACCCGCACGGCGCTGGTTAACACCGGACACACCCGCACGGCGCTGGTTAACACCGGACACACCCGCACGGCGCTGGTTAACACCGGACACACCCGCACGGCGCTGGTTAACACCGGACACACCCGCACGGCGCTGGTTAACACCGGACACACCAGCACGGCGCTGGTTAACACCGGACACACCCGCACGGCGCTGGTTAACACCGGACACACCCGCACGGCGCTGGTTAACACCGGACACACCAGCACGGCGCTGGTTAACACCGGACACACCCGCACGGCGCTGGTTAACACCGGACACACCCGCACGGCGCTGGTTAGCACCGGACACACCCGCACGGCGCTGGTTAACACCGGACACATCCGCACGGCGCTGGTTAACACCGGACACACCCGCACGGCGCTGGTTAACACCGGACACACCCGCACGGCGCTGGTTAACACCGGACACACCCGCACGGCGCTGGTTAACACCAGACACACCCGCACGGCGCTGGTTAACACCGGACACACCCGCACGGCGCTGGTTAACACCGGACACACCCGCACGGCGCTGGTTAACACCGGACACATCCTGTCCTACGGTTCATGCTATTGCAATTGGTGAAGTCGATACCGACACACTACATCACCAATAGCATGAAAAGTATTTTGTTAGGACGTGTCCGGGGTTACAGTTGTTTACCCTGTTTTCTCCCTTCAAACTGACAATCCTTTGCCTGGGATGACTTTCAGACACCAATACACCACCAATAACATGAGAGTTTTATGTCTTGACATGTCCCCAAATTACAACACAACAGTCAACACCACCAGTAACGTGCCAAGTCTGATGTGTTGACATGTTAAGTTTACCCTACTTGCTATGCGATTTATTTTATCCACTTTTTGAGCAACTATATTATTAACCCTCGCCCTACGGGGGTGGGCCTGACAGCCCCCCCCCCTGAGGTTTTTCTTGAGTAACTTTTTACACATGCAGTGCATCTTGCTGAAATTTTTGTAGCTGAGTGTACAACATTTATACGTAAGCTGTAAATATTTATTTGAAATTGGTTGAGTAGTTTGGGAGATAATAATGTTTTGATGACGTTATGTTGGTTAAAAAAATGAAAAATCGTAAAAAAACAGAGTTTGAAAGCAAATTGCAAAAAAATTGACCAAAGCTACAAAATGACATTTTTTTTTAAAATGGCTATCTCGGATTTGCAAAATTTTGGGTTTTTGACCCCTAAAATAAATACCAAACTGATTTTTTGGGAAAAATCCCCACAAAATCATTTAGATTTTGGGGGTCAAAGATATGAAAAAAAAACAGAAAATATGTGAGAGGACTTAGTATGGACAATACCCATACCAAATTGCAAACCAATATCTTTATTTATGACTGAGTGATGGATGAGTGAAGCAAGGTCATTCACTTGACCTGGAAAGTCCGCCGAACACGAACTGCAGGGGGGGGGGGGGGGGTGATTTCCGCCTCCTCCCCCTGATATCTCGAAAACTACGCTATGTAGCGAGAAGCGAAAAAGGCATTTTAGAGCTTGATACATGTTCTATCGAAAGTATTTAGTGTTCTTTTAGGTCATGTCAAAATTGAGGTCCCCAGAGGTCATCAAAGGTCAAATTTTCCAGTTTTTCTCTCCTGTTTTAGTACATTGCTCCAGAAATTCCCATATTTCTCAGAAACAATGCTAGTTAGAAACAAACTGAAAAAAATAAACGCCAGCCAGTGAAATTCGCAATCGCTTAGGTGTCCTCAGATTTGATCTCAGGTCAATATTTGAGGCTCCAGAGGTAACAAAGGAAAAAAATGCCGTTTTTTGGCTAAATCGTACTTCGCTATTAACTTTTTACTTAATAAATATAACGAAAAACTGATTATGCCATTGTGTTTATCTTGTCAAGGCTCTTTGAATGATATACATGGTGACCTTGTTAAGTCAACTTAAAAGTTTGACCTCAGGTCAAGGTCAAGTGTTGACCCAAGTAGAGAATGTTGCATATGGGAAGACGTATCTCGACGAGACAAACCCATTGATGTATGTTTTACTTTTCTATCTTCATTATGTCGGGAGTTATTGACAAAAAAGTGATGGTGACCTCGCATGACCTCAAATGACCGAATAGGGGTCACTGAATAAAAATTACTCTTGGATCATCAAGAATATCCTATAATAACATGATCCAGAAGTAATTGGACTAATATCATGCATATCCTTGAAATAGGAAGCATTTGTATATTTCCCCATTGACTTATTATGGGGAGGTTACGAAATTGACCTGACCTTAACCCGCGAGTTACTGGGGTATATTTCATAACGCGACTTACTGGGGGGGGGGGCTATTTTTTGCCCCCCCTCTGATCTCCGGAACTACTGGACCGAATGTAAATATTGTATTGTATTGTATTGTGCCAAATGCAAACCATCCACAAAAACAGTGGCTATTACGGTTTTCAGTCAGTTGTAAATAGGGCGAACAAACGGATAAAAATAAATCACTCTTTTAAAATAAACTAATCTAGACATGACACATGACACACAGCACAGCGTACGACATTCATCACAGTCAGATCAGGTAACATGGTTCGATGTGAGCAGCTCGACCTTGAGCGCCCTCCTAAACCGTCCCACAGACATCGTAGGGAAATCCGGAGGCAGTGAGTTCATCATGTGGGCGGCTCGATACCCGAATCTCCTTTTCCCGGCCTCAGTACGCGCCCCAGGCACAAACAGCTGATCGTCCTGCCTAGTACACCTACCGCGATCGGGCCGTTCACGATTGGCAGTAAACAGGTCTGCGAGTGATTCCGGCTGGCCGGTACTACGGATTTTCTGGAGCAGGCACAGGGTTTGATAGTGGGAGAGACTAGGAGCGTCAAGCCACCGAAGTGAATCACGCACACCCGAAACGTGGTCATATTTACGTTTTCCCGAGATGACTCGAGCCGCAAAGTTAATAACCTTCTCGATGCGAAGGTGATTTTTGGCGGAGCCGTTGCCGTAAACAACCAGACAGTATCGGATGTGGGAGATCACGAGGGCGTTGACGATTTCCGGGAGGGTTTCGGGTGGAAGGTAGTGTCTGAGGTGGGACAGGCCAGTCAGGATGCCGCAGCATTTACGTGAGACGGCAGTCACATGAGGGTCCCACGAGAGATGCTGATCAACGATAACTCCAAGGTTTTTTACTTGAGTAGTGGGGGTCAGGGAAGTACCGCGGAAGTTAACCGTAAAGGACGGAAGTGAGCGCAAATTTTGTCGGGTTCCGAGTGTGAGAAGCTCGAACTTGGTTACGTTAACTTTGAGGCCGTTTCTGTGAAAATAGCCGCCAAGAGAAGATAGAGCAGATTCCATGCGAGCGATAAGCGCTGGCAGGCAAGATTTGGGTTCTGAGACTAAGACCTGAGTGTCGTCAGCGTACTGCACTACGAATGCATCGGCTACATGGAGACTCAGATCATTGGCAAAAGCGCAAAAGAGGATAGGGCCGAGGGACGAACCTTGGAATACTCCCTGATTGATAGCTCGAGGGCAAGAAATTTGGAATTTTCCGTCTGAGCCGGTATAGCTAACACTCTGGGTATGACCATTTAAATAGTTTTGAAACCAAGTAGTATTAATGCCGAGAGTCTGGAGCTTGAAGAGAAGTTTGTCGTGGTCAATGACATCAAAACATTGATGATATGAGACAAAGAAGTGAAATTTTGCCAGTGTCAAAAGCCAAAAATATTTCATCAGAAATGCAGGTGAGAGCCGTCTCAGTGGAATGCCGCGGGCGAAACCCGTGCTGGGTGGGTGAGAGTAGGTGGTTAGCGGATAGGTAGTAGTAGAGCTGACGTTGGACCGCCCGCTCAACTATTTTGGAAATAACCGGAAGTATAGAAATGGGACGGAAGTTTGAGGGGTCAGAGGGATCGCCCGACTTGTAAATCGGGTGGACGATTGAGTGTTTCCAGAGGACGGGGATGTCGGAGGTGGTGATGCAAAGGTTAATGATATGGAGCAGTACATGGCCAATGGTATTAAATGCAAGTTTCAAGACGCGAATGCAAATTCCATCATCGCCGCGTGCAGAAGAATTTCGCATACTGAACATGATATTATGCAGCGATTTAAGACTGATGGGGTGAGGTGAGAAGGCACACGTCCCCACTATCGGTAAGCGAGTGGGGAGTGAGGGAGCTGGGCCGTAGCTTGCCAGTTCCGCCGCCACCCTGGGCCCCACTTCGACAAAAAAGTCGTTCAGGGTATCGGCGGAAGCAGATGGCAGCACCTGTGCGCTAGGCCTCTTACTCCCCACTATGTTTTTGGCACACTTCCAGACGCTCGCTCGTCCCTGCTCTTTAATTTGTTTGCTAATGTGCAGTTTCTTTTCTGCACGAAAGGCCGAACGTGCCAGACGGTTAGCGGAACGATATTCTACTGAGCCATGACCATGCACTCTCAAGGCCACAGAGCGACGCAGGAGAAGGAGCTTGGTCTCGTCGGATATAGGAGGAGCCGTGGGATTTCTTAGGGTAATGGATTTGATAGGCGCATAACACCGCATAGTTGGAGTAAAGTTGGCAAGGAATGCCGCCCAAGCATCGGTAACAGTCGGGGACGAGTACACGTCAGACCAGTCAGTGGCGAGCAGCTCAGTTTCAAAACAATGTAAGTTAAAACGCTTAAAAGACCGGCACTCTATGACACGCGGCCTAAAACGCGGACGAGGTAAAGACAGCAATGCACGAGTAAAATAATGAGGACTAAAATGGCAAAAACGGGTACCACTGCGAACAATGTCACGGTTTGAGATGATGACATCCAACAGAGAGCCAGATGAATAGGTCGGAGCAGTAATGGCCTGACTGAGCGAGTACTTGTCAAGATATTCAAGTAAACATGTCTTGGAAGGAGACGCGATCGACAACAAATCACAGTTTAAATCACCGGCGATAATGATAGGACAGTCAGGAAAATTTAAGAGTACATGCTGATACTGTTGTTCTAAAACATCAAAGTCGGCCTGGAGGGCTGCTGCAGTGTGTCGCGGAGGTCTATAAAGCGAGGCTACAATGACGCGGTTGTTATCCCATTTGAACAGGCTCCAAAGTGACTCAAGTTTTGAAGTAGCGTTCGCAGCCTCCGGAAGTTTGATAGGCTTACACTCATATATATCACGATAAACTATAGCCACGCCACCATAGCCTTTAGGAGGCCAGGGACGGTCAGCGCGCCTAATTGCATAGCCAGGAAAGTTCAAAAGTCGGTTTGGCGTACACGGTTTTAACCACGTTTCGGAAAGTGCGACAAAATCATAGTTGAAGCGATCCATTTCCGAAAATAGTTCCACGGTTTTTGGTTTAACAGACTGAATGTTCAAAGCACATATCTTGATGTCTCTGCACCCGGCGGTCGTACTCCAGCTTCCTTTGCGGCGTCTGGGGCCGCGCCTACGCTGGTAGGAGCGCCGGCCGCGGTGAGCGGGCCGAACCCGACCTGACCGAGGCGCCGCGGCACTGGCAGACAGGCCAAGGTCACCCACCCGCACCGCAGCAGCGGCACCGTCCCGGCCGGCCGCAGAATGCAGGGTACAGTGGGGCTGATCCAGGGTGGCCGTGACGTCACGATCAGGCGTTCCCAGACGCTGGGAATCCCGCGCCGCGGGCGCAGCGGTGCCGGCCGTCCGGTCACCGCCACATTCCTGAGAGTGGCGGCCGGCGGCCAGTGGTTGATCAGCCGCAGCGACCTGGGACCGCGGCGACCGACCGAGGATCGGCATGACGTCAGAACCAATCAAACGCTGGGAGGTTCGAGCCGCGGGCGCAGCAGCACAGACAGCCCGGTCAAGGTCACGTGCACTCGCAGTGACCAGGGACCAGGGCGGCCGACCCAGGGACGGTGTGACGCCACGATCAAACGGCAAATTCAAACGGCATTCGATAGCCCTGGGAAATTTATCGAGGAAAACATAATATTGTTGACCTCGGGGTCACCGATGACGTCACAGGTCAGGTCAAGTACAAAATGTTTGACCGTGTCAAAAGGTCTCTATGGATGGAATTGTCGCGCAAAATTGCGATATTAAACGCATAAGCTGTTGATAAATCGGTATGATTCGTGTGTCTGACACTTCTAAGTACCTTTCTAAGCTGTTTATGACCTTGGGTCAGGTCAAGGTCATCCGAGGTCACGAGGTCAAACTGCAGATTACGGTCATTAGGCGTTGTAACACATGTGTATGGGTTTGTTTTTCGTCTATAACGCGAAAAATGACCTTAGAACATTGTTTGTTGCATATAAATAGAAATAAAAACCAAAAATGGAAATGCGTTTTTTGTCATAGTAATGCTGTGAGAAGTGGTCGATTTTTGTCATTTAAAAGTCATAACTCGGTCAATTTTAAAGATATGGACTTTAAATTTGGTACACATATTCACCGCATACGTCTCGATCATATATATGCCGGTTTTTGGATAATGCTGATTTTTTCTTGACAATTTTGTAAAAACCAAAAAAAATGTATTTGGATTTCTCAAACTTGTGAATTTAAAATAAACTCAAAAATCCGAGACAGCAGATTGATATCCCGGTCTATTGTCAGTAATTTGATGTAATACAATTTAGTTTATCTCAAATATCGTACCTTTGACAGCGTTTTCTGCAAACCATTATTTTGCAACAAAAACCGAAGAACATGACGTCACTCTGACGTCATTCCCGGTTGACCTATCATAGCCTCATATCTTTCCATTTGACAACATGTGTAGAATTGATGTGAGAGAAGTTACTGCAAGTTTGGTGACGATACGAGTATCCGTTTAGGAGTTATTGCAAAATAACGGGAGGGGGGGCAAAAAATAGCCCCCCCAGTAACTCGCGGGTTAAGTCACCGATATCAAAATTTCGAGATACACGAATTGTAAGTACTTATGCTCTCATGACATCCTGTAAGTTTCAAACTGATCGGTAAAAAAACTCTGGCTTTGGCACAACTTCAAACATTTTTGGAGGTGGGGTCACTTGACCTGGTCCTGACCTGAGATGACCCGAGGTTATTTTTTTATCTCAAAGTGTGCGCAATTGATGTCCTAACAGGTGTCAACCCGCCCCCCCCCTCCCTGCAGTGCGCGGGTTAAGGATATGCTATGATGATCTACAATTTTTGGAAATTTTCGTGACCTTAGGTCAATTTGTTCAAGGTCAACCGAGGTCACGAATGTCATATCTGGCCAAATATCAAAATTTTGGGAATTTTACCTCTGTGACGTCACATGTCACCAGCAATGTGTCCAAAGTTGTGTCTGGGGATGAAAATTTACTTTGGCTACCGAATGGCGTTTGAATCATGCCGATCCGACTGTTGGCTCCAAAGATATCTCTTCGCCGACCTCGATTCTGACCGCCATGTTGGATGTCAAATCCATATAACTCAAGAATTTACCGACCGATTTTCTTCTTTTTTGCGTCAAACGATCCGCTATTGAGTTGGCTTTAATGTTGCGCAAAATAAAACACCGTCCTGCTCCGCTTCGTTGTCTAGCTATTCACGAAAAAACATGTGGGGTGGGGCACAAAAGCCCCCCCCCCCCTCCATTGCACGTGTTAAGGACGCCCCCGGTGTGCATGGAATGCCATGCCAGCTCTGCATTTTGAATAGAGCCCATCTTTGTTTCAAGGGTGATAGTGATAGTTTTCGTGGAATTTGATTAAAAAATCACGAAATATGCGATGCATTGCGAATTGAGATGCTTACATTATTTGCGCTATGGCCTGACAGCACTCATTTCCGTTACAATTCCGCCCCCCTAATTTTATATATTTTATTTTATTTATCCTTCTTCAATTTTCCATTTTCAAAATGTTAACCCTCGCCCTACGGGGGCCTGACAGACCCCCTGAGGTTTTTCTTAACCCGCGCGGCGCTGGGGTCTCCATCCGAACGAGCCGCGCTGGGGGGGGGTAAATTTTACCCCCCCCCCTCTTATCTCCCGAACCAATAATCGCAGCTGGACGCGCAAGGCGGCGATCGGAAGATCTCGATGGGAAGATTCTAAGGAATTCTTAAAATTTTATTTAAAAGGTCACATATCAGGTCAGGGTCAGGTCAAAGGTCAAAACCACCTGTTTTCGGATTATTGACTGCAGAGACCGGACTATCAACAGCAGCACGCCGAAACTCTGCCAAAACACTTCTAAATATAAGGAGAGGGTAATGCTTGAGTATGAATATCATACTAAGTACAGGTCAAGGTCAAAGTCAGGTCACAAAAGGTCACACTGTGAAAAAGTAATATGAAACCCATGTGACACATGTCTCATGGGTTATTTCAGACGTAGAATCCAAAAAATAATGGTTATATTGACATTTGACCTCAAGGTCAGGTCAAGATCAGGCAAAAAAGGTCAAATTTTGAAATCCAAAATTTGCAATAACCGACACATGTTTACGGTTCAGTTTTGCCACAGCAATCCAATGTTGCAATTTGTTTTTGTGTATGTACGATGTCTAGAAATGTCAAAATTTGCGATTTTTGTAAAATGCGTCCATCACATTAAACACTTATTAGTGTCATTTGGGGGTCAAAAATATAGATATTTGTTTGAAATTTGGAATAGTCACTCATTAGAGATGTTTATCTGACATATCTTCCGGTTTTTTGAAAATTCTTACAATTTTGGATTTTGTAAACTTTGAAAAAAATATAAAAAAGATTTTTTGAATTTTGGGGATCAGAAAATCAAAGTTTTGCAAATCCGAGATAGCCATCTTGTAGAGAATGTCATTTCCTTCCTTTTGACGTGCTTTGTTTGCAATTTGCTTCAATACTCGTTGTTCTATCATCGATCAAAGTTTCGTCCATTTTGGACCGAAAATGGCGTTACATGACGTCACTAAAACGCTATTTTCGCAAAAACTTCTCAACCGATTTTCTCCAAAATTTATCTGAAGACGTCAAATTGATGCCAGATAAGGTACTGAAAGTTTCGCGGCGAAATCTAGTGTAGTTTTGAATCTATAGTGAAAACCCGGGAGGGGGGGTTAAATTTACCCCCCAGCGCCGCGCGGGTTAAATCACTTTTTATACATTCGGCGAATCTTGCTGAAACTTTTGGTAGCTGAGTTTACAACAATTATACGTATGCTGTAAAAAGTGAATGGGAATTGGTTGAGTAGTTTGGGAGATATTCATGTTTTGATGAGATGTTGGTGAAAAAACGATAAATATTCGAAAAATGTTAGAAAACAGAGTTTGAAAGAAAATTGCAAACGCAATTTACCAAAGATACAAAATGGTATTCTTTTGAAAATGGCAATCTCGTATTTGCAAAATTTTGGGTTTTTGACCCCTAAAATAAATTAAAAACTGTTTTCTTTTTTAATCCCCACAAAATCAAAATTATCAAAGATGTTAGAAAAACTGTAATACATGTGAGAGAACTGAGTATGAACAATACCCATACCAAATTTCAAAGCAATATCTTCATTTTTGACTGAGTGATGGCTCCCTAAGTGTAAGAAACTGATGACGTCATTTTTTTAATAACTTTTTTTGACTTTTTTGACAAGATACAAACAAATAAATACCTTTTCTGTAGTTCTGAGCAAACACTGGTCTAGGAACATGCCTTTTGATTTACATTTATCAATTTCTAATTTTAAGGTTTTCTGAAGAGCAAAATCGCTGTTCTGGACGTGGAAATCCGAGGTCATTCACTTGACCTGGAAGGTCACCCGTTGACGGTTGACCTGAAACCTAAAAATCGCATACTGTTAGATTCCTCTCATGACAGGCAACATGTTGGTTTTTACAGCAGTGCTCTAAGTTGCTTGGTTTGGAAGTTAACAGGTGGGCCTGTCAGCCCCCCCCCGTAGTGCGAAGGTGAAAAAGCTCCCGTAGGGCGCGGGTTAATACTGTATTACAAATAACATCCTCCCACTGAAGCAGCGACTACCAAGGTACAGCAAAAATGAATTCATTTTCCAGACTGACTGGTTGATGTTACTGCACTTTCCAGCTGGCGGTGGCGCCGAACGTGTCTGACGGAAGCTCATATCCAGTGTGTTTTGATGTAATCCAGTGTTGCTTTATTGACAATGTATATGCTCATCAATACCTACAATATAATACCTACAATACAATCATCAATACCTACAATATAATACTAGCAATACAATCATCAATACCTACAATATAATACTAGCAATACAATCATCAATACCTACAATATAATACCTACAATACAATCATCAATACCTACAATATAATACCTACAATACAATCATCAATACCTACAATATAATACCTACAATACAATCATCAATACCTACAATATAATACCTACAATACAATCATCAATACCTACAATATAATACCTACAATACAATCATCAATACCTACAATATAATACTAGCAATACAATCATCAATACCTACAATATAATACCTACAATACAATCATCAATACCTACAATATAATACTATCAATACTTTATGGACATCAGTCAGAATAGCATACATAGCCAGTGGAGGTCTTCCTTTTTAACATCTCTGCGGCCGGGGAGGCGGAAGAGGGGGGCGGCTGCCCGAACTTTGATGAACTTTCTTATGAACTTTCGTAATATGAATGAACTTTCGTAATATCGCTCAAAAAACAATAGCGCTGTCATCGTGAAACTTCGGGTACCTTCTTCTACATCGATTTTATGTCTTCAGTGCAAACATAAATAAGTTTCGTCGAAAAATTTAGAGTTATAACGAATTTAGTGACGTCACTACACAAGTTTTACACCAAAAATAAGCTAAACTTTAGCAGACCGTACAAATGCATATTTGGAAAAATTGCAATCCAAAAACGTCAAAAGATAGCAAATGGCAAGAGCTATAACTCGACTAATATAAACTAATAACAAAAGATAAAGATAAGATAAATAAAACTAATATATCTCGCATTTTCAGAAAAATATGTTTTTGACCCCCCCCCCCCCCCCAATGTTTTTGTTTGTTAAATGACCACAAAATAAATTATTTTTCAAAGATATTCACAAAACTGGAATATATGTCAGAGACCCACATATGGGCAACTACCATAACAAATTTGAAAATGATATCACCATTTTTGACTGATTTATGGCATCTAAAGTATGGGTTAGCTTTTACTGACCAGATACAGACACATAAATGCCACCACTGTATTTCTGAGACAAAACTGGTCTAGAAACATGCCTTTGTTACTTAGATTTATCAATTAAAAATGTTGACCTCCAGTGGCCTGAACTTGACATTAACTTCACGTAAATGAAGTCAGGTGGTAAAATGACTATCACTATCGAATTATAGGTAGAAAATAACCCATAACACATGCGTTGCATGCATTTTGTAGATGTTTTGCGCATAGTGACCTTTTGTGACCTGACCTTGACCTTGACCTTTCCAACAATCTCACTTTAGCGCATGCGGGATGTGTATCATACCTTTGGCAGCACTTTGGGTGATCATGGTCGTAATCGAAGGCTTTGGGTGAAAAGTATGACCCATAAACTCAAATACGTCCATTTTTACATTTTACCTGACCGTGACCTGACATGTGACCTCACTTTGACAGTTTTGAGTATGCTTTAGATACGAAAGTCATGCAACACATGTTTGATGGGTTATTTTCCACGTCGAATTCGATAGTGATAGTCATTATAGCACTTGACTTGATTTACGTGAAGTTAATGCCAAGTTCAGGTTAAGTTCAGGTCACTAAAGTTCAAAATTTGTCATTGCTAAACCAAAGTAGAAAAGGCATGTTCCTAGACCAGTTTTGTCTCCGAAATAGAGTGATGGCATTCATTTGTCTCTATCTGGTCAATACCAGCCCACAAATGCAATTTCAAAATATGACGTCATGAGTTACCCATACTTTAGATGCCATAAGTCAGTCAAAAATGGTGATATCATTTTGAAATATCGTATGGTAGTTTCCCATATGATATTCTCTGATATTTTTTTTTTATATCTTTTTTATTTTTTTATTTTGTGGGCATTGTTTTCATTTATTTTGGGGGGGTCAAGACCCGTTCTTTTTCTTTAAAAAATCCGAGATACTCACCTTGTAGCCTTTGATATTTTCTATCTTTTGACGTTTTTGGATTGCATTTGTCTTAAAGTACAGCATTTGTACGGTCTGTTAAAGTTAAGCTGATTTTGGTGTAAAACTCGTGTGTAGTGACGTCACTAAATTCGCTACAACTCGAATTTGTTTCGACAAAATTGCTTCTTTTTTCACAGAAGACGTAATCGTGATTTAGAAGAAGGTATCCAAAGTTTGACGCTGATAGCGCTATTGGTTGTTGAGCTATTACGACAGTTTATCAGAGGGGGGGGGGGCTTTAAACGCCCCCCGTCAATGGCGCGTAAACGCCGCCCCCCCCCCTCCCCCCAGTGTCCCAAAATGCCATTTTTGCTTGGGGGTTAGAGTGAAAAATTTGAGGAAAAAAGATCATGAGAGTGGAAAATTATGTAGAAAATGGTACAATATTGATTTATGTTTTGAATATGAAAAGCAAGTAGTTTTGTTGAAATCACGTAATATGTATTAAAATTAATATGAATATTAAATCAATATTTATATCAGAATCAATATCACAATTTATAATTTGGGAGTGGAAAGTTGACTACTAAAATAGGGAGTGAAAGTGGAAAGATATTCACATTTGGGTGTCATTTCCCACCAATATTAAAAAATTTGGGACACTACACTCCCAGTCAATGGTGTTCTGCGGAGACCCCATTCAATGGCGGGTTAAGGGCTCAATGTTATTCGCGAGTCGCAAAGGGGATTTCTGACACAGGACACAACACAACGCAATGCAACCGGTGGTCAGGTGTCATGTTCTGACGCGCTGGCTGTGGCCGGTTGGCCGGCGGAAGCCTGGTAGTTAGGCCGGCACGCCGAGCGGAGTGTATCCTGTCCCCGGCGCTGACCTTTCCCCGCCGCGGCCAGTGTCCGTGCCGGCGAATGTCACGAGAGCGCTGGACTAGAGTGAGCTAATATAGTCACCACCGATCTCCCAGAGGAGCGTGCAGAGGTGTCGGCAGCAGCAGCAGCAGACACGACATGCAGCGGTATTATGATACCGGGATCACAGCGGCGAGCAGCACACGGCATGGCGAACGGCAAGACGGCGAGCGTGGCGCTCCTCACACAGCTTCTGACGCAGCAGATGCAGCTGGCACAGGAGGCTCAGCGGCAAGGCCAGCTACGAGAGGAGCTATCCGGCTACCTGCCTCCAGAACAGAGTGTCAATAGTGAGCAGTGTGGTTTGACGTACTGAGACAGACGGCGGCGTGGCAGACACTACAGCCCAACGCACCACATGCCACATTCTACACTGCCATGCCGCAGTTCTCCTGTGCACTGCTGTGCCCGGACAACAAAGAGTGTACCTGCTGCACCGGCCAGCAAACTTACAGTACGTTGTGACGGTTCCACGCGATCATCAACACAGCACACTCACAAAATCGCGACACACGACCCGGGTGTTAACTCCTACCACAGGGGTTAATTTGGAATTTTACTCATGCATGGGGTGTAATTGTTGAGGCTTCGCTATCTACACTCATGGCAGACACCGGAGGGGTGTGTCAGTGCCGACCACCATCACATTGTGTGTTCGTCGCCGCTCCATGGGGTGTCGAGGTGTCGCAATACTCATGCGGGGTGTCGATTGACGCTGCAGCCGGGTGTATTGCGGAAGTTCGTTCACCACTGGGAGAGACGTAACGTCACCGCTGCATGGGATGTCGAGGTGTCGAAATACTCATTCGGGGGTGTCGATTAACGCCTGAGCCGGGCGTATTGCAGGAGTTCGCTTACCACTGGGAGAGGTGTGATGGTCGCCGCTGCTTGGGGTGCCGTGACGCAGACGCACGCAGACGGCGGCGCGGCGTTAGCTGCGCGCGCACATCGCCGCCGGCCGGCCGCGCCGGCTCAGTTGCGCCATGGCCTTGGCCGCGGCAGGTTGTGCAGAGTGCGTGCGTCGACCGTTGTCAGTGTTCAAGTTGCCGTTGAGTTGCGAAAGGCTGTCAATCGTGCTGTCGTGATCGGAGTTATAAGTACCTAATTGTGAGTTGTGAGTGCGTTCTTTCGTCCGTTCTTTTGATCTTAGAAATGTAGTTAGTTGTCAATTTGTGATCGATAAACATTAGGTATGATAGCGTCTATATGTTTCATACCCTCCCGTCACAACCAATTGTATTGATTATCCGATCGGAGCTGCACCGACCAAGCTTCTATAAACATATGAATATACGTAGCTGACTGTTGATCCATAGTAACTATGAGTATGCTTGATGATGATGATTTGTGATGTTGATGTTGATACATGGATCTGTTTAAATAATTCACGGTTTTGTTAATACAATGGTTTTGCACGGAAATGTAATAGTTTTTAGTTGCTCAGATTGGGAAGGTTGGCCAGAGTGGTCAGAGTCAGGTCAGAGTGCTCAGATTTGCATGAGTCTTGCGAGTTGCGACACGTCTCTGAGCCGGCGCCCACCGGCGGCCACCGCCCGCCATGCGTTTGCATCACGACACCCCAAGCAGCGGCGACCGTTACACCTGTCCCAGAGGTGAACGAACTCCTGCAATACGCCCGGCTGAGGCGTCAATCGACACCCCCCACATGAGTATTGCGACATCACGACACCCCATGCAGCGGTGACGTTACGCTTCTCCAGTGGTAAACGAACTCCCGCAATACGCCCGACTGAGGCGTCAATCGACGCCCCCCGCATGAATATTGCGACACCTCGACACCCCATGCAGCGGTGACATTCCGCCTTTCCCAATGGTAAACGAACTCCCGCAATACGCCCGGCTAAGGCGTCAATCGACACCCCACGCGTGAGTATTGCGACACCTCGACACCCCATGCAGCGGTTATCAAGGGTGTTCCGTTAAACCTTATACACCCCATGCAACGGCGATCACGGTTGTGCCGGTACACCTCCCTGAGTGCTAAACAAAACACCTTCCAGGCGACGTATTTTAGGCTGTGTGGGCATCACACGGGCTAGGAGTGTCGACACCCTGCACGGGTGTTGATTTTTTTTGTGAGTGCAGAGTAATTCTCACCGGGTTCAGCTACGCCAACGCCAGACGGCTGAGGACTGGGTCTGGGCCAGCCAGCAATAGTCGGCGGCAGCTGTCCGTCGGCCCGCCCCGACGGCGGCGGCGTTTCGGCCGCTTCGGGACGGAGAATGTTAGGAGCACATAAATAAGAAAATTCGTGACGTTTGTCAGAGGAAAAGATTATAGGTAGGGAAAGGGCATACTATGCTGTGTTGGAAGAGTTTCAGGATAATTTGCATTGTGGTCAGGATGATTAGTTGTGTGGCGTTCCGACGGCTAAGGTTATTTGGCGCCCAGTATTGTAGTAAGGAACCAGGCTTAATCGTATTAGTTGTTCTTGTATGCGATTCCATTTCATGAGCGCAATCCATGACTCAGTTGTGGAGCTTTCCTGTAGAATAGTTCATCTTGCCTATGTTGCCTATGGCAAACTTTATATGCACAAATTGTATGTGATTGTAGTACTAGCAGTATGCAATATGTGTGCACAAATTGAAACTTACCTCGGTGATATTGTTGAAGCAATGCTGGAATATATATGGGCAATTCCAGGACAAATCACCAAGGTAAGGGTGAAAATGTATACCACACCCCCTCCGATTTCGTTTCAAAGTGGTGTATGGGTTATTCTGGGCGCTGATTTCGTTTCTTGAATTTGTATGGTCGTCAGGTTACGGGGTCACAAGATACAGGTCTCAGCGAAAATTCAGGTCAAGGTCAAACATTCAACTACGTTTGTAATTGTATCTCCAAGATAAAACATATCAGGGCATAACTATATATCATTAGAGAGAGGAAGAAACAAAGAATATGATGGCATAAAAAGTTACCCCCTAAAGTTAAAATTTGACAACTTGACCTAATGACCTTGAAGTCATGCCCAGGTCAAACCATGTTGTCTGCTTCGATGTTTTGTATTATTATTTACACAAAAGTTTCTTTCTGCAGTTGGTAACATGCATGCACAATTTCGCGTGGCAACTGAAGCTCCTTGGGGGTCAACAGGGGTCTTAACCCTATTACTGTCGGGCTAAACAAAATACGAATCTGTAGGGGAGGGGCCTATTCGGTACCCTTCGTGTATCGAAAACCGCTTGACCGATACTCTCCGAGAAAGCGGCATTCGATTCCTTGGAGCATGAACTACATTCCTATATTCATAAATAGGCAAAATGTTGTCATGGGCGGATGCAGGTAGCAAAGCAATGGGGAAAATGTGAGTTTTTAGATGGTTGGCCTGGGACGTTGTTTGAACGCAATGTTTTCATGTTGTTGGATTTCGCCAAATGAGTGTATGCTCTAACATATACTCCATTTTAAAGTTTGTGGAAATTAACCCAATGGCGTCCTCAGTAAATTCCAAAGGAGTATATAAAGATGTCACTATAATATTGTTGACGCTTTGATTTATGTTTTACATGCTTATAATTATATGTGTATGCATGAGAAAGTAAATTATGACAGTTTTGTATTTGTGCAGTTGCGTGCTCAGGAGGAGAAGGGGAGGGGAATTGAGCCTTGTCTTTGGTTATCTTTATATTTGCTTATTGATATATTGTCCTATGTAGTGTCACGTCATGGGTCCACAATTCCCCCCTGTCGCGTCATGGGTCCACAATTCCCCCCTAATTGTATACTGGGACCGCCTATGCCCCAAAATACAATTGTGATCCATGCAGATGATATTGCATGCAATTACCCACTGCAGAATAACGTTCAGGGGCAATGCGCAATGCGTGTGAACGGAGTAAAATACATGCGACCAACATCCGTCATAGAATCGCGCTTGGGAAACCCAAAATTTGCAAAAATATGAAACGTGTGCAAGGCATTGCTAAAAAGGTCACCAAGTTTCAAGTTGATATCTTTTGCTATAAAGCATGGTTTTCGTACCACGTCGTAGTTCCACAACTCCCCCTAATTTCATCCCTGGAGCCGCCCATAACATTGGGCCATGCGCTTACGTCCCACCCCTGGAATCGCATATGCCGCAAAATAAAATTGTGATCCATGCAGATGATATTACACGAGATAGTCCAACGCGAAATCACGTTTTGAGTTACTAAACACAATGCGTGTGTACACTGCTCCCCAAAGCCCGTTCCTGGAGTCGCCTGTAGGAAGCCCAAAATTATTCAAAAAAATAACACAAGGTGTGCAAAGAACAGATGAGAAGGTTCACTGATTAAGACATTATTATCTTTCAGATTTCGATGAAACACCAGTGACCCAATATTCCTCCCAAAATACGTCCTTGAAGGCGCCCATGTGCAATCCCCAAAATTGGAGAGAGAAAATTTGTTAAACATGTCTACAAAAGCAAGAAGGAAAGGTGTGAAAGTCGTAGGATCGTATCTACAGCGGTTAGATAATGGAAACTGATTCCCTTTGAAAGCCGAGTCACGCTGAAAACCAAAACATGCAAACAAAAACCACGCCTGGAGCCGCCCCTGGTAAGCTGACAATTTTGCAAATTTTCCAAAAGGCGTCCAGTGAATATTTAGGAAAAGGCAAAAAGTTTGATGGTCGTATCTTTACTCGTTTGCGGACAGGAGCGGAAAAACCTTAAGGGGTGTCGTTTTAGCCCCCCTCCCTCCCCCGACACCAACAGGGTTAAAGGGACATTGTCACCTCGCAGGCCAATATGGAGTTTTTGGTGCGTATCGGTCGATTAAGCGTGTCCGATTTCGCCTGCAAAATTTGGTTCCCGAAACTCCCCCCATTAGATCAAAAAATACATTTGCACCACTCATGCTTGCCAAGCATTCGTAAAATTGGAGTGGCCACATCACTATTTAGAATCACTTCTTTGTGGACTGTTATTTTCTTTTGAATGTTGCAAACTCAACATCGCCACAACATCACTATTCCGTCAGTGCACTTTAAAATTAAAAAGCGTATGCAGTTAATTATATTTTCAACAACCTTAGCCTCTTTCATAATAAAACAGCAAGAATTGCTATGGCTCGACTTTGGGACCGTAGGAGTTAGGTGACCTATATCTTATAACACAGGTAGACTTTTCAAGGTCAAGTCTCGGCGAATTCGTACGCTTCGGCTTTGGGCGGGCGCCAATACCACAGCCAAACTGGATGAGACCGGCCATCCGGTTTTGGAGTCAGAAATAAATACAAAATGGTTTGCCGATACACTGCTTTAGGTGCTGCAGGAGCAAGTTTGAGCTTGATCATACGTGATTGTTGATCCCAAATATTCATTTAAGTTGCTTTTTAGAAATCCTCCGGAGATGGCAATATCCATTTCAGTCATGACCAAATTTCCCAGCGAGTCTACGAATTTCGGTAAATCGTTAATTTTGGTACGTGGTGCGCAATGCCGTTGCATCGGATGTCCATCAGAGGACGATACGAGTTATTTATATGATTTACTATTTGTACTGTCCGATTTATTGTTATTTATTTATATTCAAATGTGAAATTAACCCGCGCCGTGCCGGAGGGGGGGGGGGGGTAGACCTTAAGGTTTTTCAAATATAGCGGAAAACGGCGTCGCTGCACGCAGGCGTTTTTGGCACAGCTGTTCGGGTACCAATTACCCACATTATGTGAAATTTTTCACCTCGAGTCATCTCAGGTCAGATCACCAGGCCGGGTCACGTGACCCCACCTCCAAAACTGTTTGCCGTCGTACCACAACCACAGTTTCTGGCCGATTGGTTTCAAACTTACAGGATTTCATAAGGTCATAGGTACCTACAAATTGTTGATGTCGGATTTTGTATATCTGTGACCTAAGGTCGGGTCAATTTCGTTACCTCCCCATTATAAGTCAATGGTAAATATTGAAATGTCTTATATTCCGAGGATACGCATGATATCAGTCCAATTTCTTCTGGATCATGTTATCATAGGTCATTCTTGATGATACAGGTTCAATTTTGTTCAGTGATCCCTACAGTCAACCGAGGTCATCCGAGGTCACCAACACCTTGGCTGACAATACCACTCGACAGAATGAAGATAGAGAAGTGAAGTCGGCACCAATGTGCTTATCTCGTCAAGACTCGTCTCCCAATATGCAACATGACCTACTTGGGTCACCACTTGACCTAGACCTGGGGTCAAATTTTAAGATGACATGACCTGATCAACAGTAATAAGATTCGAATCGCCTTGACAAACACGACGGCGTCAACATTTGACACAACAAGTCAACACAACAACAACCTTATCTTTATTAGGTAAAAAGATATTTGCGAAAACCTGTTTTGCGCCAAGCAATTGCCTTTTTGACCCTTGATAACCTCTGGAGCCTACACTATTGACCTGAGATAACATTTGAGAAAAACAAGAGCGATTGTATTTTTTCAGAGCTTTTCATTGCGTTTTTTTTTCTCGTTTATTCTTAGCTATCATAGTTGCCGATATAAAATTTGGGGGTGTTTGAAGCGAAGTCCTAAAACTGGACTGTCTAACGCTGTGGAGCCCATCTCAGTGCTGTGGAGCCCATCTCAGTGCTGTGGAGTCCATCTCAGCGCTGATAGGAGTCCATCTCAGTGCTGTGGAGCCCATCTCAGTGCTGTGGAGCCCATCTCAGTGCTGTGGAGCCCATCTCAGTGCTGTGGAGCCCATCTCAGTGCTGTGGAGCCCATCTCAGTGCTGATCGGAGCCCATCTTAGTGCTGTGGAACCCATCTCAGTGCTGTGGAGCCCATCCCAGCGCTGATCGGAGCCCATCTTAGTGCTGTGGAGCCTATCACAGCGCTGATCGGAGCCCATCTTAGTGCTGTGGAGCCCATCTTAGCGCTGATCGGAGCCCATCTTAGTGCTGTGGAGCCTATCACGGCGCTGATCGGAGTCCATCTCAGTGTTGTGGAGCCCATCTTAGCGCTGATCGGAGCCCATCTTAGTGCTGTAAAGCCTATCACAGCGCTGATCGGAGCCCATCTTAGTGCTGTGGAGCCCATCTCAGTCCTTATAGGAGCCCACCTCAGTGCTGTGGAGCCCATCTTAGCGCTGATCGGAGCCCATCTTAGTGCTGTGGAGCCTATCACAGCGCCGATCGGAGTCCATCTTAGTGCTGTGGAGCCCATCTCAGTCCTGATAGGAGCCCATATCAGTGATGTGGAGCCCATCTCAGTGCTGTGGAGCCCATCACAGCGCTGATCAGAGCCCATCTCAGTGCGGTGGAGCCCATCTCAGTGCTGTGGAGTCCATCACAGCGCTGATCGGAGGCCATCTCAGTGCTGTGGAGCCCATCTCAGTGCTGATCGGAGCCCATCTCAGCGCTGTGGAGCGCATCTCAGTGCTGATCGGAGCCCATCTCAGCGCTGTGGAGCCCATCTCAGTGCTGATCGGAGCCCATCTCAGTGCTGTGGAGCCCATCTCAGCGCTGATAGAAGCCCATCTCAGTGCTGTGGAGCCCATCTCAGTGCTGTGGAGCCCATCTCAGCGCTGTGGAGCCCATCTCAGTGCTGTGGAGCCCATCTCAGTGCTGTGGAGTCCATCTCAGTGCTGTGGAGTCCATCTCAGCGCTGTGGAGCCCATCTCAGTGCTGTGGAGCCCATCTCAGTGCTGTGGAGTCCATCTCAGTGCTGTGGAGCCCATCATATGTGCTGTGGAGTCCATCTCATCGCTGATAGGAGTCCATCTCAGTGCTGTGGAGCCCATCTCAGTGCTGTGGAGTCCATCTCAGTGCTGTGGAGCCTATCTCAGCGCTGTGGAGCCCATCTCAGTGCTGTGGAGCCCATCTCATCGCTGATAGGAGTCCATCTCAGTGCTGTGGAGCCCATCTCAGTGCTGTGGAGTCCATCTCAGTGCTGTGGAGCCCATCTCATCGCTGATAGGAGTCCATCTCAGTGCTGTGGAGCCCATCTCAGTGCTGTGGAGTCCATCTCAGTGCTCTGGAGCCCATCTCATCGCTGATAGGAGTCCATCTCAGAGCTGTGGAGTCCATCTCAGTGCTGTGGAGTCCATCTCAGTGCTCTGGAGCCCATCTCATCGCTGATAGGAGTCCATCTCAGTGCTGTGGAGCCCATCTCAGTGCTGTGGAGTCCATCTCAGTGCTGTGGAGCCCATCTCAGTGCTGTGGAGTCCATCTCAGTGCTGTGGAGCCCATCTCATCGCTGATAGGAGTCCATCTCAGTGCTGTGGAGCCCATCTCAGTGCTGTGGAGTCCATCTCAGTGCTGTGGAGCCCATCTCAGTGATGTGGAGCCCATCTCATTGCTGATTGTAGTCCATCTCAGTGCTGTGGAGCCAATCTCAGCGCTGTGGAGCCCATCTCATCGCTAATAGGAGTCCATCTCAGTGCTGTGGAGCCCATCTCAGCGCTGTGGAGTCCATCTCAGTGCTGTGGAGCCCATCTCAGCGCTGTGGAGCCCATCTCATCGCTGATAGGAGCCCATCTAAGTGCTGCGGAGCCCATCTCAGTGCTGTAGAGTCCATCTCAGTGCTGATAGGAGCCCATCTCAGTGCTGTGGGGTCCATCTCAGTGCTGTGGAGCCCATCTCAGCGCTGTGGAGCCCATCTCATCGCTGATAGGAGCCCATCTCAGAGCTGTGGAGCCCATCTCAGTGCTGTGGAGTCCATCTCAGTGCTGACAGGAGCCCATCTCAGTGTTGTGGAGTCCATCTCAGTGCTGTGGAGCCCATCTCATCGCTGATAGGAGCCCATCTAAGTGCTGTGGAGCCCATCTCAGCGCTGTGGAGCCCATCTCATCGCTGATAGGAGCCCATGTCAGTGCTGATAGGAGCCCATCTCAGCGCTGTGAAGTCCATCTCAGCGCTGATCGGAGCCCATCTCAGTGCTGTGGAGCCCATCTCAGCGCTGTGGAGCCCATCACAGTGCTGTGGAGCCCATCTCACCGCTGATAGGAGCCCATCTCAGTGCTGTGGAGCCCATCTCAGCGCTGATCGGAGGCCATCTCAGCGCTGTGGAGGCCATATCAGTGCTGATCGGAGCCCATCTCAGCGCTGTGGAGCCCATCTCAGTGCTGATCGGAGCCCATCTCAGCGCTGTGGAGCCCATCTCAGTGCTGATCGGAGCCCATCTCAGTGCTGTGGAGCCCATCTCAGTGATGTGGAGTCCATATCAGCGCTGTGTAGCCCATCTCAGTGCTGTGGAGCCCATCTCATCGCTGATAGGAGTCCATCTCAGTGCTGTGGAGCCCATCTCAGTGCTGTGGAGTCCATCTCAGTGCTGTGGAGTCCATCTCAGCGCTGTGTAGCCCATCTCAGTGCTGTGGAGCCCATCTCAGTGCTGTGGAGTCCATCTCAGTGCTGTGGAGCTCATCTCAGTGCTGTGGAGTCCATCTCAGTGCTGTGTAGCCCATTTCAGCGCTGTGGAGCCCATCTCAGCGCTGTGGAGCCCATCTCATCGCTGATAGGAGTCCATATCAGAGCTGTGGAGCCCATCTCAGTGCTGTGGAGTCCATCTTAGTGCTGTGGAGTCCATCTCAGTGCTGTGAAGCCCATCGCAGTGCTGTGGAGCCCATCTCAGTGCTGTGGAGCCCATCTCATCGCTGATAGGAGTCCATCTCAGTGCTGTGGAATCCATCTCAGTGCTGTGGAGCCCATCTCAGTGCTGTGGAGCCCATCTCATCGCTGATAGGAGTCCATCTCAGTGCTGTGGAGTCCATCTCAGTGCTGTGGAGTCCATCTCAGTGCTGTGGAGTCCATCTCAGTGCTGTGGAGCTCATCTCAGTGCTGTGGAGTCCATCTCAGTGCTGTGGAGCCCATCTCAGCGCTGTGGAGCCCATCTCAGCGCTGTGGAGCCCATCTCATCGCTGATAGGAGTCCATATCAGGGCTGTGGAGCCCATCTCAGTGCTGTGGAGTCCATCTCAGTGCTGTGGAGCCCATCTCAGTGCTGTGGAGCCCATCTCATCGCTGATAGGAGTCCATCTCAGCGCTGTAGAGCCCATCTCAGTGCTGTGGAGCCCATCTCATCGCTGATAGGAGTCCATCTCAGTGCTGTGGAGCCCATCTCAGTGCTGTTGAGTCCATCTCAGTGCTGTGGAGCCCATCTCAGTGCTGTGGAGCCCATCTCATCGCTGATAGGAGTCCATCTCAGTGCTGTGGAGTCCATCTCAGTGCTGTAGAGCCCATCTCAGTGCTGTGGAGCCCATCTCATCGCTGATAGGAGTCCATATCAGTGCTGTGGAGCCCATCTCAGTGCTGTGGAGTCCATCTCAGTGCTGTGGAGCCCATCTCAGTGCTGTGGAGCCCATCTCATCGCTGATAGGAGTCCATCTCAGTGCTGTGGAGCCCATCTCAGTGATGTGGAGTCCATTTCAGTGCTGTGGAGCCCATCTCAGCGCTGTGGAGCCCATCTCAGCGCTGTGGATCCCATCTCATCGCTGATAGGAGCACATCTAAGTGCTGTGGAGCCCATCTCAGTGCTGTGGAGTCCATCTCAGTGCTGATACGAGCCCATCTCAGTGCTGTGGAATCCATCTCAGTGCTGTGGAGTCCATCTCAGTGCTGTGGAGCACATCTCAGTACTGTGGAGCCCATCTCAGTGCTGTGGAGCCCATCTCAGCGCTATGGAGCCCATCTCAGTCCTGATAGGAGCCCATCTCAGCGCTGATAGGAGCCCATCTCAGCGCTGTAGAGCCCATATCAGTGCTGATAGGAGCCCATCTCAGCGCTGTAGAGCCCATCTCAGTGCTGATAGGAGCCCATCTCAGCGCTGTGGAGCCCATCTCAGTCCTGATAGGAGCCCATATCAGCGCTGTAGAGCCCATCTCAGTCCTGATAGGAGCCCATCTCAGTGCTGATAGGAGCCCATCTCAGCGCTGTAGAGCCCATCTCAGTGCTGATAGGAGTCCATCTCAGTGCTGTGGAGCCCATCTCAGTGCTGATCGGAGCCCATCTCAGTGCTGATATGAGCCCATCTCAGCGCTGTGAAGTCCATCTCAGCGCTGATCGGAGCCCAAATCAGTGCTGATAGGAGTCCATCTCAGTGCTGTGGAGCCCATCTCAGTGCTGTGGAGCCCATCTCAGTGCTGTGGAGTCCATCTCAGCGCTGTGGAGCCCATCTCAGCGCTGTGGAGCCCATCTTAGCGCTGTGGAGCCCATCACAGTGCTGTGGAGCCCATCTCAGCGCTGATAGGAGCCCATCTCAGTGCTGTGAAGCCCATCTCAGCGCTGATAGGAGCCCATCTCAGTGCTGTGGAGTCCATCGCAGTGCTGTGGAGCCCATCTCAGTGCTGTGGAGCCCATCTCAGTGCTGTGGAGCCCATCTCAGTGCTGATCGGAGCCCATCTTAGTGCTGTGGAACCCATCTCAGTGCTGTGGAGCCCATCCCAGCGCTGATCGGAGCCCATCTTAGTGCTGTGGAGCCTATCACAGCGCTGATCGGAGCCCATCTTAGTGCTGTGGAGCCCATCTTAGCGCTGATCGGAGCCCATCTTAGTGCTGTGGAGCCTATCACGGCGCTGATCGGAGTCCATCTCAGTGCTGTGGAGCCCATCTTAGCGCTGATCGGAGCCCATCTTAGTGCTGTGAAGCCTATCACAGCACTGATCGGAGCCCATCTTAGTGCTGTGGAGCCCATCTCAGTCCTTATAGGAGCCCACCTCAGTACTGTGGAGGCCATCTTAGCGCTGATCGGAGCCCATCTTAGTGCTGTGGAGCCTATCACAGCGCTGATCGGAGTCCATCTTAGTGCTGTGGAGCCCATCTCAGTCCTGATAGGAGCCCATATCAGTGATGTGGAGCCCATCTCAGTGCTGTGGAGCCCATCACAGCGCTGATCAGAGCCCATCTCAGTGCTGTGGAGCCCATCTCAGTGCTGTGGAGTCCATCACAGCGCTGATCGGAGGCCATCTCAGTGCTGTGGAGCCCATCTCAGTGCTGATCGGAGCCCATCTCAGCGCTGTGGAGCCCATCTCAGTGCTGATCGGAGCCCATCTCAGCGCTGTGGAGCCCATCTCAGTGCTGATCGGAGCCCATCTCAGTGCTGTGGAGCCCATCTCAGCGCTGATAGGAGCCCATCTCAGTGCTGTGGAGCCCATCTCAGTGCTGTGGAGCCCATCTCAGCGCTGTGGAGCCCATCTCAGTGCTGTGGAGCCCATCTCAGTGCTGTGGAGTCCATCTCAGTGCTGTGGAGTCCATCTCAGCGCTGTGGAGCCCATCTCAGTGCTGTGGAGCCCATCTCAGTGCTGTGGAGTCCATCTCAGTGCTGTGGAGCCCATCATATGTGCCGTAGAGTCCATCTCATCGCTGATAGGAGTCCATCTCAGTGCTGTGGAGCCCATCTCAGTGCTGTGGAGTCCATCTCAGTGCTGTGGAGCCCATCTCAGCGCTGTGGAGCCCATCTCAGTGCTGTGGAGCCCATCTCATCGCTGATAGGAGTCCATCTCAGTGCTGTGGATCCCATCTCAGTGCTGTGGAGTCTATCTCAGTGCTATGAAGCCCATCTCAGTGCTGTGGAGCCCATCTCATCGCTGATAGGAGTCCATCGGAGTGCTGTGGAGCCAATCTCAGTGCTGTGGAGTCCATCTCAGTGCTGTGGAGCCCATCCCAGTGATGTGAAGCCCATCTCATTGCTGATTGTAGTCCATCTCAGTGCTGTGGAGCCCATCTCAGCGCTGTGGAGTCCATCTCAGTGCTGTGGAGCCCATCTCATCGCTGATAGGAGTCCATCTCAGTGTTGTGGAGCCCATCTCAGCGCTGTGGAGCCCATCTCAGTGTTGTGGAGCCCATCTCAGTGCTGTGGAGTCCATCTCAGTGCTATGAAGCCCATCTCAGTGCTGTGGAGCCCATCTCAGTGCTGTGGAGCCCATCTCAGTGCTGTGGAGCCCATCTCAGTGTTGTGGAGCCCATCTCAGTGCTGTGGAGTCCATCTCAGTGCTATGAAGCCCATCTCAGTGCTGTGGAGCCCATCTCATCGCTGATAGGAGTCCATCTCAGGCCCATCTCAGTGCTGTGGAGTCCATCTCAGTGCTGTGGAGCCCATCTCAGCGCTGCGGAGCCCATCTCAGCGCTGTGGAGCCCATCTCATCGCTGATAGGAGTCCATCTCAGTGCTGTGGAGCCCATCTCAGCGCTGTGGAGCCCATCTCAGCGCTGTGGAGCCCATCTCATCGCTGATAGGAGTCCATCAGAGTGTTGTGGAGCCCATCTCAGTGCTGTGGAGTCCATCGCAGTGCTGTGGAGCCCATCTCATCGCTGATAGGAGTCCATCTCAGGCCCATCTCAGTGCTGTGGAGTCCATCTCAGTGCTGGGAAGCCCATCTCAGCGCTGTGGAGCCCATCTCAGCGCTGTAGAGCCCATCTCATCGCTGATAGGAGTCCATCTCAGTGCTGTGGAACCCATCTCAGTGCTGTGGAGTCCATCTCAGTGCTGTGGAGCCCATCTCAGCGCTGTGGAGCCCATCCCATCGCTGATAGGAGCCCATCTAAGTGCTGCGGAGCCCATCTCAGTGCTGTGGAGTCCATCTCAGTGCTGATAGGAGCCCATCTCAGTGCTGTGGGGTCCATCTCAGTGCTGTGGAGCCCATCTCAGCGCTGTGGAGCCCATCTCATCGCTGATAGGAGCCCATCTCAGAGCTGTGGAGCCCATCTCAGTGCTGTGGAGTCCATCTCAGTGCTGATAAGAGCCCATCTCAGTGCTGTGGAGCCCATCTCAGTCCTGATAGGAGCCCATCTCAGCGCTGTGAAATCCATCTCAGTGCTGATAGGAGCCCATCTCAGTGCTGATAGGAGCCCATCTCAGTGCTGATAGGAGCCCATCTCAGCGCTGTGAAATCCATCTCAGTGCTGATAGGAGCCCATCTCAGTGCTGATAGGAGCCCATCTCAGTGCTGATAGGAGCCCATCTCAGCGCTGTGAAATCCATCTCAGTGCTGATAGGAGCCCATCTCAGTGCTGATAGGAGCCCATCTCAGCGCTGTGGAGTCCATCTCAGCGCTGTGGAGTCCATCTCAGCGCTGTGGAGCCCATCTCAGTCCTGATAGGAGCCCATCTCAGCGCTGATCGGAGCCAATCTCAGTCCTGATAGGAGCCCATCTCAGCGCTGATCGGAGCCTATCTCAGTGCTGATAGGAGCCCATCTCAGCGCTGATCGGAGCCCATCTCAGTGCTGATCGGAGCCCATCTCAGTGCTGATAGGAGCCCATCTCAGCGCTGATAGGAGCCCATCTCAGTGCTGATAGGAGCCCATCTCAGTGATGTGGAGTCCATTTCAGTGCTGTGGAGCCCATCTCAGTGCTGATAGGAGCCCATCTCAGCGCTGATAGGAGCCCATCTCAGTGCTGATAGGAGCCCATCTCAGTGATGTGGAGTCCATTTCAGTGCTGTGGAGCCCATCTCAGTGCTGATAGGAGCCCATCTCAGCGCTGATCGGAGCCTATCTCAGTGCTGATAGGAGCCCATCTCAGCGCTGATCGGAGCCCATCTCAGTGCTGATCGGAGCCCATCTCAGTGCTGATAGGAGCCCATCTCAGCGCTGATAGGAGCCCATCTCAGTGCTGATAGGAGCCCATCTAAGTGCTGTGGAGCCCATCTCAGTGCTGTGGAGTCCATCTCAGTGCTGATACGAGCCCATCTCAGTGCTGTGGAATCCATCTCAGTGCTGTGGAGTCCATCTCAGTGCTGTGGAGCACATCTCAGTACTGTGGAGCCCATCTCAGTGCTGTGGAGCCCATCTCAGCGCTATGGAGCCCATCTCAGTCCTGATAGGAGCCCATCTCAGCGCTGATAGGAGCCCATCTCAGCGCTGTAGAGCCCATATCAGTGCTGATAGGAGCCCATCTCAGCGCTGTAGAGCCCATCTCAGTGCTGATAGGAGCCCATCTCAGCGCTGTGGAGCCCATCTCAGTCCTGATAGGAGCCCATATCAGCGCTGTAGAGCCCATCTCAGTCCTGATAGGAGCCCATCTCAGTGCTGATAGGAGCCCATCTCAGCGCTGTAGAGCCCATCTCAGTGCTGATAGGAGTCCATCTCAGTGCTGTGGAGCCCATCTCAGTGCTGATCGGAGCCCATCTCAGTGCTGATATGAGCCCATCTCAGCGCTGTGAAGTCAATCTCAGCGCTGATCGGAGCCCAAATCAGTGCTGATAGGAGTCCATCTCAGTGCTGTGGAGCCCATCTCAGTGCTGTGGAGCCCATCTCAGTGCTGTGGAGTCCATCTCAGCGCTGTGGAGCCCATCTCAGCGCTGTGGAGCCCATCTCAGCGCTGTGGAGCCCATCACAGTGCTGTGGAGCCCATCTCAGCGCTGATAGGAGCCCATCTCAGTGCTGTGAAGCCCATCTCAGCGCTGATAGGAGCCCATCTCAGTGCTGTGGAGTCCATCGCAGTGCTGTGGAGCCCATCTCAGTGCAGTGGAGCCCATCTCAGTGCTGTGGAGCCCATCTCAGTGCTGATCGGAGCCCATCTTAGTGCTGTGGAACCCATCTCAGTGCTGTGGATCCCATCCCAGCGCTGATCGGAGCCCATCTTAGTGCTGTGGAGCCTATCACAGCGCTGATCGGAGCCCATCTTAGTGCTGTGGAGCCCATCTTAGCGCTGATCGGAGCCCATCTTAGTGCTGTGGAGCCTATCACGGCGCTGATCGGAGTCCATCTCAGTGCTGTGGAGCCCATCTTAGCGCTGATCGGAGCCCATCTTAGTGCTGTGAAGCCTATCACAGCACTGATCGGAGCCCATCTTAGTGCTGTGGAGCCCATCTCAGTCCTTATAGGAGCCCACCTCAGTACTGTGGAGCCCATCTTAGCGCTGATCGGAGCCCATCTTAGTGCTGTGGAGCCTATCACAGCGCTGATCGGAGTCCATCTTAGTGCTGTGGAGCCCATCTCAGTCCTGATAGGAGCCCATATCAGTGATGTGGAGCCCATCTCAGTGCTGTGGAGCCCATCACAGCGCTGATCAGAGCCCATCTCAGTGCTGTGGAGCCCATCTCAGTGCTGTGGAGTCCATCACAGCGCTGATCGGAGGCCATCTCAGTGCTGTGGAGCCCATCTCAGTGCTGATCGGAGCCCATCTCAGCGCTGTGGAGCCCATCTCAGTGCTGATCGGAGCCCATCTCAGCGCTGTGGAGCCCATCTCAGTGCTGATCGGAGCCCATCTCAGTGCTGTGGAGCCCATCTCAGCGCTGATAGGAGCCCATCTCAGTGCTGTGGAGCCCATCTCAGTGCTGTGGAGCCCATCTCAGCGCTGTGGAGCCCATCTCAGTGCTGTGGAGCCCATCTCAGTGCTGTGGAGTCCATCTCAGTGCTGTGGAGTCCATCTCAGCGCTGTGGAGCCCATCTCAGTGCTGTGGAGCCCATCTCAGTGCTGTGGAGTCCATCTCAGTGCTGTGGAGCCCATCATATGTGCCGTGGAGTCCATCTCATCGCTGATAGGAGTCCATCTCAGTGCTGTGGAGCCCATCTCAGTGCTGTGGAGTCCATCTCAGTGCTGTGGAGCCCATCTCAGCGCTGTGGAGCCCATCTCAGTGCTGTGGAGTCCATCTCAGTGCTATGAAGCCCATCTCAGTGCTGTGGAGCCCATCTCATCGCTGATAGGAGTCCATCGGAGTGCTGTGGAGCCAATCTCAGTGCTGTGGAGTCCATCTCAGTGCTGTGGAGCCCATCCCAGTGATGTGAAGCCCATCTCATTGCTGATTGTAGTCCATCTCAGTGCTGTGGAGCCCATCTCAGTGCTGTGGAGTCCATCTCAGTGCTATGAAGCCCATCTCAGTGCTGTGGAGCCCATCTCAGTGCTGTGGAGTCCATCTCAGTGCTGTGGAGCCCATCTCAGCGCTGTGGAGCCCATCTCAGCGCTGTGGAGCCCATCTCATCGCTGATAGGAGTCCATCGGAGTGCTGTGGAGCCCATCTCAGTGCTGTGGAGTCCATCGCAGTGCTGTGGAGCCCATCTCATCGCTGATAGGAGTCCATCTCAGGCCCATCTCAGTGCTGTGGAGTCCATCTCAGTGCTGGGAAGCCCATCTCAGCGCTGTGGAGCCCATCTCAGCGCTGTGGAGCCCATCTCATCGCTGATAGGAGTCCATCTCAGTGCTGTGGAACCCATCTCAGTGCTGTGGAGTCCATCTCAGTGCTGTGGAGCCCATCTCAGCGCTGTGGAGCCCATCCCATCGCTGATAGGAGCCCATCTAAGTGCTGCGGAGCCCATCTCAGTGCTGTGGAGTCCATCTCAGTGCTGATAGGAGCCCATCTCAGTGCTGTGGGGTCCATCTCAGTGCTGTGGAGCCCATCTCAGCGCTGTGGAGCCCATCTCATCGCTGATAGGAGCCCATCTCAGAGCTGTGGAGCCCATCTCAGTGCTGTGGAGTCCATCTCAGTGCTGATAAGAGCCCATCTCAGTGCTGTGGAGTCCATCTCAGCGCTGTGGAGGCCATATCAGTGCTGATCGGAGCCCATCTCAGCGCTGTGGAGCCCATCTCAGTGCTGATCGGAGCCCATCTCAGCGCTGTGGAGCCCATCTCAGTGCTGATCGGAGCCCATCTCAGTGCTGTGGAGCCCATCTCATCGCTGATAGGAGCCCATCTCAGAGCTGTGGAGCCCATCTCAGTGCTGTGGAGTCCATCTCAGTGCTGATAAGAGCCCATCTCAGTGCTGTGGAGTCCATCTCAGTGCTGTGGAGCCCATCTCAGTGCTGTGGAGTCCATCTCAGTGCTGTGGAGCCCATCTCAGTGCTGATAGGAGCCCATCTCAGTGCTGTGGAGTCCATCTCAGTGCTGTGGAGCCCATCTCAGTGCTGTGGAGTCCATCTCAGTGCTGTGGAGCCCATCGCAGTGCTGTGGAGCCCATCTCAGTGCTGTGGAGCCCATTTCATCGCTATGGAGCCCATCTCAGTCCTGATAGGAGCCCATCTCAGCGCTGATAGGAGCCCATCTCAGCGCTGTAGAGCCCATCTCAGTGCTGATAAGAGCCCATCTCAGCGCTGTAGAGCCCATCTCAGTGCTGATAGGAGCCCATCTCAGCGCTGTGGAGCCCATCTCAGTCCTGATAGGAGCCCATATCAGCGCTGTAGAGCCCATCTCAGTCCTGATAGGAGCACATCTCAGTGCTGATAGGAGCCCATCTCAGCGCTGTAGAGCCCATCTCAGTGCTGATCGGAGTCCATCTCAGTGCTGTGGAGCCCATCTCAGTGCTGATCGGAGCCCATCTCAGTGCTGATATGAGCCCATCTCAGCGCTGTGAAGTCCATCTCAGCGCTGATCGGAGCCCATATCAGTGCTGATAGGAGTCCATCTCAGTGCTGTGGAGCCCATCTCAGTGCTGTGGAGTCCATCTCAGCGCTGTGGAGCCCATCTCAGTCCTGATAGGAGCCCATCTCAGCGCTGTGCAATCCATCTCAGTGCTGATAGGAGCCCATCTCAGTGCTGATAGGAGCCCATCTCAGTGCTGATAGGAGCCCATCTCAGCGCTGTGAAATCCATCTCAGTGCTGATAGGAGCCCATCTCAGTGCTGATAGGAGCCCATCTCAGCGCTGTGGAGTCCATCTCAGCGCTGTGGAGCCCATCTCAGTCCTGATAGGAGCCCATCTCAGCGCTGATCGGAGCCCATCTCAGTCCTGATAGGAGCCCATCTCAGCGCTGATCGGAGCCTATCTCAGTGCTGATAGGAGCCCATCTCAGCGCTGATCGGAGCCCATCTCAGTGCTGATCGGAGCCCATCTCAGTGCTGATAGGAGCCCATCTCAGCGCTGATAGGAGCCCATCTCAGTGCTGATAGGAGCCCATCTCAGCGCTGTGGAGCCCATCTCAGTGCTGATCGGAGCCCATCTCAGTGCTGATAGGAGCCCATCTCAGTCCTGATAGGAGCCCATCAGTGCTGATCGGAGCCGAGATCGGACTGGGTCTAAACTTGTTCAGTATATCCGTATACACTTTGCATGTGTCATCAGCATCCAAATATTCTCAGTTCTGGTTGCAAGGTACCCCTTGGTTTGCTATGCTTGACGTTAAGCATATGACACAGGTGAGTTCGTTTCAGGGGGATTTTTTCGTTTCAGGGGATTTGGCCGCATTTTGTCGGAAGGAGGCGGCTGAAGTGAACGGCAGCGCCGGGGTCGCTGTCGACACAAACATGTTCCAAACATGGCCGGCCATTCGCAGCGACTGACACCACACTCATTAGTCAAGTGAGAACTACCATACTTATTCAGCTGAAAGTGAGGACTACCATACTTATGCAGCTGAAAGTGAGGACTACCATACTTATTCAGCTGAAAGTGAGGACTATCATACTTATTTAGCTGAAAGTGAGGACTACCATACTTATTCAGCTTAAAGTGATGACTACCATACTTATTCAGCTGAAAGTGAGGACTACCATACTTATTCAGCTGAAAGAGAGGACTACCATACTTATTCAGCTGAAAGTGAGGACTACCATACTTATTCAGTTGAAAGTGAGGACTACCATACTTATTCAGCTGAAAGTGAGGACTACCATACTTATTCAGCTGAAACTGAGGACTACCATACTTATTCAGCAGAAAGTGAGGACTATCATACTTATTCATCTGAAAGTGAGGACTACCATACTTATTCAGCTGAAAGTGAGGACTACCATACTTATTCAGCTGAAAGTGAGGACTACCATACTTATTCATCTGAAAGTGAAGACTACCATACTTATTCAGCTGAAAGTGAGGACTACCATACTTATTCAGCTGAAAGTGAGGACTACCATACTTATTCAGCAGAAAGTGAGGACTACCATACTTATTCAGCTGAAACTGAGGACTACCATACTTATTCAGCAGAAAGTGAGGACTACCATACTTATTCATCTGAAAGTGAGGACTACCATACTTATTTAGCTGAAAGTGAGGACTACCATACTTATTCATCTGAAAGTGAGGACTACCATACTTATTCAGCTGAAAGTGAGGACTACCATACTTATTCAGCAGAAAGTGAATAAGTGTGGGTCTAAAATTGTTCAGGAAAGCTGTCAGGCTGCCTCACTGGCCAATAGAGGGCACCAACATTGCGCCACGCTGCAGAACGGTGAATGCAGCGCTGCCCGGCGGACAAGAGGAGAAACTTCGGTGCCGGCAGTTTCCGTTGTGAGTGCACGAGGCGTGTATAACTTTGAACCGATCCCGCAGAGTACGGGCGGGCAGCAGAAATCTCCACTGTCACGCTGCACACGGGGGGATTTTTTTCTTCTAAAGAACTTGGTGTGAAGAAAAAAAAGAAGTAAATCGGGTGGGTTTACAGTACACTCAGTAAATGGCCTGAATGTCGCTCAACAATAACAACTGTCAACAACTGTCAACTGCCACAAGACAACTTCAAAATCTGGCAGAGGTTGGAGGGGCAGCGACCCCGCAACGTTGTGGGATGCGGAACACCAACAGTTGACGACAGACGATTAAGCGAACAAATTGGATGACTTGGAAATGGTAGTGGTAATTGGATGACTTGGGAATATATATATATATATATATATATATATATATATATATATATATATATATATATATATATATATATATATATATATATATATATATATATATATATATATATATATATATATATATATATATATATATATATATATATATATATATATATATATATATATATATATATATATATATATATATATATATATATATATATATATATATATATATATATATATATATATATATATATATATATATATATATATATATATATATATATATATATATATATATATATATATATATATATATATATATATATATATATATATATATATATATATATATATATATATATATATATATATATATATATATATATATATATATATATATAT